>LPNX011041730.1:80720-199311 GCA_001517045.1 Pseudotsuga menziesii | reverse complement strand
GTGACAAACATTGGTGTATTGATCTGTGATCTGTTTATGTGAAGCGGCTATTCTTGGTGTTCGGTCCTTTGGGAGTACCCTGTGTACCCTAACATCTTGGTCAAGCGAGAAGCAGTCTTCAGTGTCCTTATCAACCGCAGAAGCATAATATATAGCAGCATCAGCTTGTTGTACTCAGATTCTTTGGATGAAGCAAACCCTGCAAGACATACATGTGGCATGCAATGAACCGATTCCTATTCTATGCGACAATACGAGTGCCATTAGTATCTCCAAGAATCCAGCTATGCATTCCAAGACCAAGCACATTTCAATCAAATTTCACTTTCTTCGGGAACAGGTCACAGAAAAGAATATTAAGTTGGAATATGTCGGGACAAAAGAACAGGTTGCAGACGTTTTCACTAAGCCTCTCCCAAGAGAGACTTTTGAGTACCTCAGAGAAAAATTGGGAGTCATACTATCTCCTAATTGAATTCTTGGCAGAAGTACCCTTTGCCATTGATGCCAAAGGGGGAGAAAATGCTGAACAAGGTAGGTAAAAGAAGCATGATCTAAGGGGGAGTTGTGTGGTCAAAAGTAGCTCATTCGTAGGGGGAGCTTTGGTGTTGTCATCAATAACAAAGGGGGAGATTGTTGACTAAATTGTCATTGATGCCAACAGGTGTGTGTTGATGTGTCTTGGTGCCCCTTGAGGAGCCTTTGAGGGTTGAGTAAGTGTCTGCGTCAAATGAGACCTTTTGACTTTGTCTAAGCCCAAGTCTGAAGCCCTTGGAGCCCTTGGGACAATCGCAAAAGCCCTTAACAAAAGATTTAAAATTAATATTAAAAAAAATTATTAAAATAATTATATTTAATAAATAAAACAACTCCTTATTCGATGGTGTTAACTTTTTTACCTTTTAATAAAATTTAAAGGTCAAAGTAATTTATAATTTACAAATCTTTTTAAAGATATCTAATTCCTTATTAAATGGTGTTAACCAAAATAAAATTAAAATATTAAATCTAATATTTTTAATTAACTCTTAATGTCTACCTAAAAAGTTAAAACAATTTAAAATAAAAACAAAAGAAAACAAAAAGGAGTGTGACTTGACTTTTTAAAGAAAAAAAATATAAACAAATAAACAACCCCCGTAATTAAATCATTTTACCCCATACTTACATGTTTGAGAACCATATAAAATCACTTTTCATTTGTCTAAAATGAGAGTTGAGTCGAGCTGTGTAATATTTTTTATCGGAAGTAAAGTTTAATAAATCTCGCTGATCAGATATAGAGGTTCGTTGGTTTGCATTTCTTAGAAGTATTTGTGACGTTTATTTCCACAAAGAATTTTTATTTTCTCTTGAATTCCGGCGGGCTGTCAGTGTTGGATCGAATTTTTTTTTTCTATTGGGTTGTGGACAGAGATTGGTAAAGAAAAATTTGCAGCGATTTCACCATCCGTGATCTCTGCTCTCTGCTGGTTTTGTTCACGGGCTTATCCTCAGCGATTTCTTGTTCACGATTGTCTCTGTGATAAAGCCAAAAAAATTCCAGTGTGATCGCAGTCTTTTAAAGGTGGAGATGAATCAGATTATCAGTCCGGATTCTCGTGGGTACAGTTAGCAGCAAAAGAATAAAGAGCAGACCCGAATTTTAGCAGAGTTTATTGCAGTCCCAAACTTTACAGACAGTAATTTGTTTTTTTTTGTTGACTGCTGATTGAAGTAAACAGTTCATAGGAGCAGAAAAGAGAACTCGTGGAGCAGAACAGTCAATCCTACACCCACGTTTTTCACAGTTTTTCTTTAATCTGCAGTGCTCGAGTCTAAGGTTTGACTCAAGGTCTTCTACAGTATGTACACAATCCATTTTCTTGTATCATCACCTACAACAAAGGTATGTTGACATGTACAGTAAGTGTGTGTCAGTAAAGTGTATAGTAGATTGTATATTGGAGTGTATAGTGTATGTACAAGTTGAAATGTACAGTATGAGTGTAGTTTGAGTATACAGAAAATGTACATCATGTACAACAGTATGTAAATACAAGTGTGTACAGGGGCATATAAATTACAGTGTAAGATACATTATAAATTTACAGCAGCATGTAATGTATAATGCATAAGAGTACAGTGTAGTGTGAATATATGCCACAGAGGAATGTGATTGCAGTGCTGTGAAATGGTAGAGTGTATGTACAGTAGCATATAATGTACATCATATATTTGTTTGTAAAGAATTCAGTGTTTGGTACGTGCAAAAATCAGTAAGAATATAAATATGTTCAGCCTGTGCAATTGAATGAACAAGTGAAAGTATGAATGTGTATTCCTAGATGACCATGATGTGAACTTCTTACATGCACATTACATGATGATGATGATGGTGGGTATTTGATGAGAATGAATACCCTATGACTTTGATGTATAACCTATGATGATGTTCAACAATAGCAAAGCAGAGATACTTCAGTGATTGTGAATGACAGTGAACGGTGTGCACTAGCAGGTTCAGAGATTGGTACGTGACAGATCTACAGGTTATGTAGTGTGGTACAGAGTGTGTCAGCATTAGTGATAAGGCTGACTTGGCAGTAAACAGCGAACAGAGGTTATCAGCAGCAAGAAGTTCTTTACACAGAACAGATCTACTGAAGGGACAAGCAAGTAACCAACAGTATTAATGAGCAGCTTGATCAGCATGACCGTGATGACATGAGCAGAAAAATGATGTGACAGTATTGACTACAGAAAAGGTTTGGTAGAGATCAGAGTGCAGTGGATATCAGCAGAGAATACAGGTTTTGGTATTTGACAGGTCCACAGGTTTGGCAATATTCTTCTTATTAGGGTGGCAGGACGGGGCAAGGAAAGGAGGTCGTAGCCTCCTTCCGGTGGAAGCCGGAAAACTAGAGAGTGGTAGCTTCCTTCAGGTCGCATCCTGTAAAACAGGGGGTCGTAGCCTCCTTTTAATTGAAGCTGAAAAATTGAAGTCTATATAATAAGACAATTGTTCTTTCATCTAGTTATTTTTGGACAAATATTATTAAAAAGGCTTCTGTGGTTTTACCCCCAGAACTTGGGTTTCCACGTTAAAAACTGTTGTGTACTGTGCATCTTGCTGTCTTTATACATATTGATGATGTGCTGTGATTGGTGATCAGCAACCTGGTTTTGATTAAAGTTTTTAATTGTACAAATACTGATTCACCCCCCCTCTCAGTATTTCAACACAAACCCCATGTGCAATGTCAGCTTTAGAGGTGTTACAGAGTTGTCTTGCTCAGCAGGATGCTCTCTTAGCAGCTTTAGGCAGCATGGACTCTTCGAGTCTCATGGCGAAATTTCATTTGTCTGATGTTAAAATTCGCCTGCCTTACCATGTAGCCTTATCAATAGATGTCGTCCATGGTGGTAAGACCATTGGAAGGGCAGTTGTTGATGAGGGTGCTTCTACATGTGTTATGTCCTTGGCCTGTTTGAAAGCTCTTGGATCCCCAGAGCTGGTCCCATCAAACACTTTGCTTACTGCTTTTGATGGAAGATCCTTCTGTCCGCATGGTATCCTGCCGGCTTTTGAAATTAAGTTGGCAGGCAAAGCAGTGTCTGTTGAAGTAGAAGTGATTGCTGCTCTTTTGGACTATAATTTGCTTTTGGGAAGGAACTGGACTTATGCGATGTCTGCTATTGCGTCGACCGTCTTTCGTGTAATGGTTTTTCCACATGAGGGCAAGTTGGTTATTATTGATCAACTTGATTTTACCCGAAAAGGTCGTTTAGAGTCTAATGAGTCCACCGTGCCATTGGTTGATCATGTCAAACCTGCTGCACAGAACTTGGGGGCTGGAATGTACACATCACTAATGGGCACATTTGATCTTCCAGCCCCAGTTAATTATATTGGTTTTACTAGTGTGGGGAAGTCCGTAGCTACGGTTGTCGATAGGACTGATCCTTGGGTTCTCCCAACCCCCCATGCACCGGAAGTGCCCTTATCGGTAGTGGAGGTCGCTTATCAAACTATCACTCAAGCCACTGTTGATCCCATTCCAGATCCTCTAACAGTCTCGGATGATCTGGAAGATGTCTATTTGCCCGTATGGGCGGAAAACTCTTTGCATTCTATAGATTGTTTAGACATGGTTCTACCTTCCGATGAAGCTATTCTGGAAGCCATGAGTGGACGTGATAAGATTTGTGAGGATCTTCATCATCGATCCTATACTCTTCCAGAACTAAGTAGAATAGAAAACCAAGAGTTTCGTTTGAGACTGTCAGAAGATGTTGATATACCTATCCATCCCTTGCCTAGGGAAGGAATGTTTGCCGAGGGGAATATGGCAAATATTTCTGCCACTATACCTATTAACATCTCTGTAAACCCTGATGTCGTGGAAAACATATACATAGGTGCAACTTGCTCTCCTGAGGAGATTGCCATCTATACTGCCTTGTTCAAGGAATTCCGCGATGTCTTTGCCTGGTCATATGAGGAGATGCCAGGCATAGATCCATCGATTGTTGAACATGAAATCCGAACATATCTTGATGCCAAGCCAGTTCGACAAAAGTTAAGACCCGTTAACCCGCGCAAAGCGGCGGCTGTGAAGGCAGAAGTTGAAAAGCTGTTGAAGGCTGGTTTTATCTATCCCATAGCTTTGACTGAATGGGTATCCAACCCTGTTCTTGTTGATAAGAAGCAAGGGACTATTCGCGTCTGTACAGACTTTAGAGACCTCAATAAAGCCTGTCCTAAGGACAACTATCCCACACCATTTATAGACCAGATCATAGATGCATGTGCGGGAAGTGAGGTGTTTTCGTTTATGGATGGTTTCTCTGGATACAATCAAATTCAAATAAAACCGGAAGACCAACATAAAACTGCTTTCATTTGTCCTTGGGGTACCTTCTCATACAAGAAAATGCCCTTTGGATTGAAAAATGCTGGGGCAACCTTTCAACGGGCTATGAACTCTGCTTTCCATGACATTAAAGCCATTGTTGAACCATACCTTGATGATCTGCCTGCACATTCTTGTAAGAGGATTCAACATGCAGATCATTTACGGTTGATATTTGAGAGATGCAGATATTATAAAATCCGCTTGAATCCCCACAAGTGTGTATTCTGTGTCGAGTCGGGAAAATTGCTCGGGTTCATTGTCTCTAATAGAGGCATCCGGGTGGATCCTTTGAAAGTTGAGGCCATTATAAATCTGCCTCCTTCTCGCTCTCTCAAGCAACTTCAAAGCCTGCAAGGAAAGTCTAATTTTCTTCGACGTTTTATTGTTAACTATGCCAAGATTACTAAAGGTTTCATGCGCTTGCTCAAACAGGACACGCCATTTGTATGGGATGAAGCCGCACAACTTGCTTTCGAGGCATTGAAAAAAGCTTTGCTGTCGGCACCTTTATTACGTCCACCAGATTATTCTAGGGATTTTATATTATATCTGGTTGCGTCGGAGTCGACCATTGGGGTAGTACTAGTCCAGGAGGACGATAAGCTTGTAGAGCATATCGTTTATTATCTCAGCCATGCTTTGGCTGGACCTGAACTTAGATACTCCCACGTTGAGAAATTAGCCTTAGCAGCCGTTTATGCTGTTCAGAGGTTACGTCACTACATTTTACTAAGGACCACAACAGTAGTGGCAGATGTGAATCCGTTTCAATATGTTTTATCCCGACGGATTGTAGGGGGAAAATTTAACAAATGGATAGTCAATCTCAAAGAGTTTGACTTGGATTTCCAGTCCGCCAAGTCTAAGAAGTCCTTAGTTTTTGCTGAACTTATAGCAGAATTTCCTACTAAAGAAGATGTAGCCTTTGAAGATGACTCATTCCCAGATGAACACATCTTCCTGATATCCACCTCTGATCCTTGGTACGGGGATATTCTTATATATCTCCAGACTTCAAAGTATCCTGCAGCTTCCTCGAGGGAGGAACGACGTAAATTACGCCTTCATGCCAAGAACTACCTCATTATAGGAGATACATTATATCGACGAGGGGTAGATTCCGTTTTGCGCCGTTGCCTCACCCATGAGGAAGCGGAGATTGTCCTAAATGATTCCCATAGTGGAGCATGTGGGGGTCATTTATCTGGGTTAGCAATGGCCCAAAAGATATTACGTGCCGGTTATTTCTAGCCCACGATCTTTAAAGATTGCGTGGAAGCAGTGAAGCGTTGTCATCCGTGTCAGCTTTATACTAGGAAGATGCGGTCACATCTTGCTCCGTTATTTTTCGTTGTCTCGGTAGGCCCCTTCATGAAATGGGGGATCGATTACGTGACATGCAACCTAGCCTCGGTTGGGGGGCATAAATACATCATTGTCGCTGTTGACTATTTTACGAAATGGGTAGAGGCAATGCCTATTTTTAAAGCCGACGGGGAAACAACAGCTTTCTTTGTATTCAATTAGATTATAGCACGGTTTGGTATACCCAAAGTGATTGTCACTGACCATGGCAGTCATTTTCAAAATAACATGATGACGGAACTGACTACCATGCTCAGATTCAGACAAGAACATTCTTCTCCGTACTATCCGCAAGCAAACGATTAGGTTGAGTTTGTCAATAAGACTTTAAAAACTATCCTTAAACGTACAATTGATGCAGCCCGCTCTAACTGGCACATCATGCTATATCCTGCTCTTTGGGCCTACCGAACTAACGTAAAAACTACTACGGGTTTCTCCCATTTCCAACTCGTTCATGGAGTGGAAGCAGTTACTTCGATTGAATGTGAAATCCCGTCTCTAAAGATAGCCATTCATGTGTTACCTGATACGACTGAGCTTGAGGAACGTCTGGTACATTTAGAACACCTTGATGAACAACGTAGAGATGTGCTGACTGCTAACCAAGCTCATAAAAATAGGGTCAAAACTCAGTATGATAAATCGGTCAAACCTAGGGTTTTCTTTGAGGGGGAACTTGTCTTGCTTTGGGACCAAGACAAAGAACCCTCAGGGGCAGGAAAATTCAAGGCAATGTGGTTAGGACCTTATGTCGTGTTGAAAGTATTGAGTAAAGGTGCATATGAGTTAGTTGATTTTGATGGGAACAAGCTGCCTGAGCCTAGAAATGGGCTCTACCTGAAGAAGTACCATGCTTAGGCTTAGCACTTTTTCTTGTATTTTTCTTGTATGTATTTTTTATGTACATTAGGTTGTCGGTTTTGTTTTTTATACTATCTGCTGGTTGTTGCAGATGTCTTCGGAAAGGTATATAGGGTTCGTTGATGGCGCCAACCGTCACATTTGTAACCTAGCTTCGGCAGCATGGGTTATTTATTCTCCCTCAGGACAGCTTGTTGCCGCGGGAGGCACTTGTCTAGGTCCTGCTTCTAATAATGTTACTGAGTATAGGGCTGTCATTGAGCTCCTATGGGATGCTTTGTCATGTGGTATTACCCAGCTTGAGGTCCGTCTGGATTCTCAGTTGGTGGTTTCCCAGCTCAATCGGGCTAATCAGGTACGAAATCCTATTTTTACGTCAGTTCATGCAAATTCGTTTATTGGAAAGACATTTTGAAGTTATTACATTCAATCATATTCCACGAAATCAGAATTCATTGACTGATGCATATGCTAATTACATTTTAGATTGACATCTCACACACATTTTATAAAGATATACAACAAACATATAAAAAACATTTGTAAATAAATTGACAACAAAAAATATATATATGTAAAATATCTGTTCATAGATAGGTCAAGTCTGATCCTCAGATCCCGTCATATACAAAATATACAAAATGTGGATCGTAGTCCATCAAAATGTCCTAGATCTACGCAGGACCACCTTGGTCCCCATGGTCCCTCTGCACCTTGGCTTCCTCAGCCTCCTCGGCTTCGGCAGCCTCTACAGCCTCTATATATACAAGTACCGCTTTGACCAATCGCCTGGATAGACGTAGCCAGACCGGTGGAACTCCAACTACAAACTCCTGCATGGCAGTCGGGATATGCTCTATCCGTAAGGTAGGTACTCGTTGGGTCAGCCTGGCCAGCTTCCCCTCTAAAACCCTGATCAGTCCCGGGTCTTCGCCTATGACAGGACGAACAAACATGCGTGGGTGCCCTTCAGGGCGGACCGGTCCAATATCTGCATTTTGATACATTTATAGGATTAAGACTTGTACATATGTATATATCTATCATTTTAAAATTCATAAAAATTTGAAAAATGATAAAATTTAAAAATTACTTACCTAGCTTGCCCCATGCTCCTCCTGGAGGGAGGACAAGGTCGGGGTCACCTCGAAAGTCCATCTCGGCATATGGAAACTGCTCCAGTGCCGGTAGCTGTCGTTTCCACCAGGTATAGAAGTCATCATCGTATACACTATGTACCGTGTCTCCTCCTCCTTGACGGAGGAATATGTCTCCCCACCTGCTCAGCCTTGGCTGACGTGGAGATATGATCGGTAGAGGTATGGCAGGGCTCAATGCTGGTACTCTCTCTTGAAGAAGGCCACTAATATGCTTGCATAACCAAAGTTTTTCTGCCTTCCTCTCTTGCAATCGGACAATTGTCTCTTCATGATAGGGACAACTCCCGAGCACCAATCATAGAGAGCACCGCGGAAACAGTCAACTGTCAGCCTCATTTGGTTCCTTGTAGCCAAATGTAGAGATGAGGATCCTGAAATTCTCACGATGGTGCTAGCAAGTACCTGTAGAGTAAAGTCACTGATATGTACAACATGGACACAACTCCCTCTCTTTTGAGTACCCGGTGTGCAAAATACATCTATATAGTTTTGGACACTTAAGGGGTCACCGCCCCTGCTGGTGCCCTCTAAGTTCACCGGTGCTCCTCGACGTGATAGACCGGTTATGAAATATATGTCTTCATTGGTAATCTCCAAGGTTTCACCCTGTAGGTTGAACATCCCCAAGTCATGATCCCAATAATTTACCATGAACTCAAGTATGTGGACATTGGCCCGCATTGGTGATGTGCAAAAGAATTTCAGTAGCCCACTGGTTCGCAATGCATGTATAGTGGGCGCACTTTGGAGTGCTGCTTGGTCCATTATTTCGTGCTCCCTTTCCCTCCATTCTAGAACCATCTTTAACCTAGCAAAACAAGTAATTTGATTTAATGATTCCATATCAAAATTCAATTTTTTTGGATTATATTTAGCCTTTTATCCTCCACGCAGTACACGCGACTGTCTAGTTAGATAGGTCCCGTACTGTACGCGACTGTCTAGTTAGGCAACTCGCGTATAGAATGCGTGTACATGAGTCTTCACATAAGCAACCCGCGTACACGCCGTGCTACTTTTAGGATGCTTTTAATAATGGAATTTGGACTCAAAATTGATAATTGCTTGGATCAAAATGAAGAGCTCAGGGTGTAGGCTTACTTGCAACTGGCGGATTTTGATTTCGTCGGTCCAATTGTCCACAATGATCAAACAAAGGTAGAATGTAAAACTTGCTTTTTATGGCTCAAAAGTTCAAATGGTGAGTTTTGTTTGATTTTTCAACTATTTATAGAAATTATATTTCTTTAAATGGGTCTTTTTATATAGTTTGAAATTTCATTCAACTAATACCATATTTCTTTATGCTTTGGAATAGGTTTTTCACTATTACAAAGTGTTGTTGCTCCAATTAGGTGGTTTTGTCATTTCCAATACATTTTTGGCACCTTTTATTCAAACCACATTAACCTTAGCAATCAACCTTTTGTCACGGACTATAGTATCATTAACCATTAGTTCTCTGTTTTGTACCATTGTTCTTCCGTGGATAGGATCCTTTTCCATGAGTATCCTTCTTCTAAGCTTATGTTGTCCTTTGGTACTCATGCCGCAACTGTTCCAGGTTCAGGGGTATCCTCTTAGCTATTTTACACGCCAAATAGAGCTTCTTTTGAATCTCTTTTTACAAGCTATCCCTTTATAGGACTCCCCGCCCTTATGGAGTTTCTTTAGGCCCAGGTCTGACTCCTTCAAAATAGACTTGACTGCCGAGTTAACTCGTCCATTCAAGGTCGTTAAGAATATGTGAGCGGGCATCCGCATTGGTGGTAGGTTATCTCTTTCTCAGACCATGCGGAATAATACAAGAAAGGATTGCTCTCTTTTCTTTTTTGAATTGAGAAGAGTATTCTCAGGTATAGATTTATCACTTTTCCGGACCTGAGGGACTAAATTTACGGAAAAAGAACACCCGGTTTGAGCTTAGTTTTCTCTTTTTCGTGCTCTGGACTTAAACATGAAAAAGATTCCGAGTGTACTTTGTGTATTTGTCATGCTCGTTAAACACTTGAGAACAAAGCAACGAGTTTATTGTTGTAAGCCCCATTTTTCGTAACCAAATGGATCTTTTCGAGTGATCTTGCTTTCCTTCACACTCATAAAACTCAAGCTATTTTATGCTGTTCTAGAAGGAGCGTTGGGTAGGTGGTAATTTAACCTTTTTCGGACCTCCCTGACTAAGTATGAAAAAGGTTCACCTTTTCTTCTACGGAAGTTAAGAGAGTTCTTCTGTGGTATGTTTTATACTTTTTCGGCCTCAGGAGACTAAATTGGACGAAAAAGGACCCCCCTGGAGTCTTCTTTGGAGTTTTCAGACTCCCTAAATGTGAAAACATCAATTGAGCATGTACTAGTTCGGGCTCATTAAATCCACGAATCAGTGACACTATCAAGCATTATTTTCCCGTCTCTTCAAGCTTGTTAAAAAATGAAGAGGGATCCGAGTTTACTTTCCTGGACTCGTTAAAATTTAACAGGGAAGGTAAGGAAGAAGTTTTCTCTTATTTTCAGTAATGGCAGCATGTCCTCCTTGAACATAGCACTCTTTGTTTTCCGATATCCATGTTTCAGTGATTACTTTTTCGTTCAGCTATTACCTTGAGTTTCTTACTCCTCCTCTTGTCCGTTATACTTGGGGAATCTGATCATGTCTCCTACATGACAGATAGGTCTAGTTCTATTTATAAGTTAAACGCTGCCTTGGGTCATCTCTGTGTTGTGCTCATTGTTTAAGGACTATACTTAATGTCTGATCTATAGCCTGATCCCATCATTGTTATATCTGTTATCTATTGTGTCTCCCTTCTTTTGCCCAGTTCCTAGTCACTTATGTGATCCGTTGGAGGATCTATTGCCTTCCTTATCACAGCATGGTTCAGTTTTAGTACTTCCTGATGACGAAGACGTAGAGTTTTGACGTTTGTACCTCAGGATTCACTTTCATCATTGGTGAATTCCTTTGCTTCAGTTGTTGATTATCATCTATTGATTGACAAACTGGTGAATCCTTTCCATGTTCAACTTCAGCTTACCCTTATTCACATGGCTTGGATTGTACTGGTTCTTTGGGATCTTTTATGAAGACCTTAGTTCCTCACCTATGGACTAAGTTGCGCAAGATTATGTTCGATTCATATACACAGCTTCCAGATCTTTGAAGACTCATCATTATTGTATATTGTGGCTTCGTTCCACCTTTGTAATATACGTGGTTTCATACCCGTATCATATGATGTACTCAAATATTGTAAAGGAGCTAGTGTTCCAGTAAATTGAACATAGCATCCTCAGATGTAATTTTGTATATGACATTACTATGTATTTGTTTCAGGTACTCTCTCTGCTCCATTGGATTTCTGAGTTCTCCAAAGATAAAGATTATAATGTATTTCGACCATCATTTCCCTCTGACCTCACACATTAGGGGGCATTTGTTATCCACCTGAATGGCACCTCTTCGTTCGAGTGCTGACACTCCTCATGTTGGCACACAAAATGACATTTATGGATTGAGGGTTGCCCAAAATACTATAGATGGGCTTATTAAGAACTATATTCATCATCCATCCAGTTGGTTATTTTTACCCTTTAGATATGTCAAGTCATGTACGTGACTCTTTAGATATGCAACTCGTGTGTTGTACGCGAGTATCGGTTGTTGCATCTCGCGTACAGATGTGTACGCAGGTTACCCTTAAAGCAACTCGCGTGTCATACGCGAGTTGCCAGTATTGATACCCGCGTACATGTCCCTTTGACATTAAAAATAAAAACACGCGATTACTTGAGATTAGTTAAGCACTTAACCTTAATCTCCTTAACTGTCTCAACCTCCTCAACCTTCGAAACTGCCTTATTTCACCAAGTATAAATACAGGCCTTGGGGAGGGTGTTACTCACATACACTTGGAGAGCAAAGTTATGCTGGTGGAGTTTATACAGAAGTCTTTGGAGCAGTGGAACTCAAAATCCTTTGGTTGCAGAGGAGTCCTTGTCTCAGGCGTTGGGTTGTAATATGAACTATTTCATTATTGTTAATAAAGAGAATCCTTCTTCCATATGTGTCTTGAATGTCTCTCATATATTGTGGTTTGATAAATATTTATGTTTCAGCATTCTGTATATGATTTATCTAACCCATTTATATATATGTATCATCTTGTATTTGGAAGATTGACTCTTGACAGGTGAAGGAGAAGCATCCCTGAAGGCTTTGGAGGAGAAGCAAAGCGGAAGAGGACAAGCTAGGATCAACCGTTGTGTATTGGGTGAGTCTTTTCTATCCTCGTATTTCATTTACTGCACTGTAGAGTCGATTGCCTGCAAGTTTCTTGAGTATGTTGGTAATCCCAGACCTTCGGTTATAAGGTGTTTATTCCTGTACAACAGCTCTCTGCTTGTCAAAAATTTCCCTCGATTTTAATGCCCACGTTGCCTTGAAATTTGAGCAAAATATAGTTTGCTCACTGTATGGCCACCACATAATTTTTTTTTCTGCAAAATCAATATTGAATATTACTCGAAATTTGTGCCTAGAATATTCCTTGAAATCTGTGCCCTTTCACCTTGAACTCCATGATGTTAATAAACTATTGTTACCTCGATTTTTGTGCTAACTACAGGCAACAATTAATGTTGATCTCCTCTCGACATGCTGCTAGACATACCCTAAAAATTGTGCCTTCTGCTCTATAGATTTTGTCTTGGAATTTGTGCCCTCCTTTTCAAACTAAAACGACTTTGTTAACCATAATTTAATCATCCTTGTTGGATTCTCGCAAAACATGTCTTAAGACACATGAGAAGCGCACTCCCTCCAAATCTGCATGCATGAAATGATAATTTATAGATGGCAAGGTAGGAGCACTAAGCCAAGTCTTGGAGCAAAGAGATAATAATGGAGGAGTCTCGGATATAAATAATCTCTTTCATTGTAATCTTATTGACGAGTTCCAATGCCTTTAAAAATAGCTAGAACTTCAACAATATTATTAGTAATCCTTGTATTCTAGTCATATCTAAGACATTTTTTCCATATTATTCAAGATGACTCCCCTTGACTATGAATGACTTGTGTCATCCTTAGCAACACCACCAAAAATTGGATTATATGTATTTTTTGAACTTGTAAATATTATTATTGGGAGGGATTAACTAGGGAGGTCCATGTATTGATTTTTGGATATTGAATGCCATGATAATAAAAGGAACTAAGGCACTTATTTTTTTCCTTTTAGATATTCAATTGGTTAGTTTTTTGTGTTACTTTGAAAGTGTTTACACCATGTTTAGGTTGCTTCGTGAGACTTGTACACAATGTTTGTTTAATCCTTGGATGGTATGAGATAGATTGATGCATGGAAGATGGTTCGTGATGGATTTGCATTATGGGGATTGCTTGAACTCAATTAGGTGATGGCCTGATATTTTTCCTTTAAGCATTGGAGTTCTCTTGATAATTTGGTGGACACCATTTATTGTGGCCACATGAAGATTTCATTTGCCATTAGAGGAAATTTGGGGTCTAAAATGGGCCTTATAAGAAAACGTGCCAAAATAAGTTTTTGTGAGTTGGAATTCAAGAACCAATAGAATTTCAATAAAATAAGTCAACCATAATGGTTGAATTGGCATATTTGTCATTAAAAAAAACTACTTTTTTTGTTCGTATTTTCGACATATCTCATTGTGTTTTTACTCAAATTTCGATCGGGAGAGCTCCTTGGATGCGGAATTTGATTCCGCATCAAACGAGTACCCACACTACATACTTTTGACAGACCCCGCTACCCCAAAAACAAGAAATACCTAAAAAAACGTGATGATGATGTCATCATCACATTTTTTCAGGTATTTCTTGTTTTTGGGGTAGCAGGGTCCATCAAAAGTATGCAGTGTGGGTACTCGTTAGATGCGGAATCAAATTCCACATCCAACGAGCTCTCCCGATCGAAATTTGAGTAAAAAGACAGGGAGATATGTCGAAAATACGAACACAAAAAGTAGTTTTTTTCTTTCTTCCTCCAAAATTAATTAATATTATTTTATTATTTTAACCATTATTTTATTATTTTAACTATTATTTTATTATTTTCCTTAGGAGGCCCATTTTAGACCCCAAAATTCCTCTAATGTTGTAGAACACTCTACTTGGGTTGAGGAGCATAATGCATCTTTGAGGAGGGCATCATGCCCTAGATAGCATGAGGTTGCCTAGATTCTTGTTCAAAGGCTTGTCGTTGGTTTGGTGATGCCTAGGTTGTGATTATGTTCTTATAGGGGAAACTAACCTAGTGGAGCACATTGGTTAGGAGGATTGATGGAGTTCTTGGAGGCTTGTGATGGAGACATGTGGACTTACCTTGCGTATCTACATCAGCTTAGATATCTTATTGTGTACAACATCACCTTGGAGAATGATGTGCACTTAGGAGTGGAGTGCTTCACTTGTGTTGCCAACATGAACTTATTGAAGGTTGCTTGTAAGGGCTTATGCCCACATTATATTGTTGGTCTCCCTTACCTCTTGCATAAATAGAAGAATGAGTGAGTCCTTTCATTCATTCACTTGTGTGTTCATTCTTATTTCACTTGTGTTGAGATGTGACGCAAGGAAAAGTGAACATTAGTCCTCTCTCTCTTTCTTTCTTGGTTTTCACTTGTATTCTTTCTCTTTTTTTAAGAGTTGATAGGGTTTCTTGGAGTATCTTGGAGCATATTGGATGTCTAGGGTTAAGGTTTATCGCTTGAAGGTTTGAGATTAGGGTTTTGTAATAAAATCCTAGGGTATCTTTGGTGGAGAAGAAGCAGATAAGAGGAGGGTATCTAATGCATCCTCGAGGAAGATGCATTAGAGTAATTTTGGGGTCTAAAATGGCTCTCATAAGAAAAAGAGCCATTGATGAGTTGGAATTCAAGAACCAATAGAATTAAAAAAAAGAGTCAATTACTATGGCTAACTTGGCATATTTGTCATAAACAATTTTTTTAATTCGTATATTCAACTTATCTCCTTGCGTTTTTTCTCACATTTCGAGTGGGAGCACTCGTTGGATGTAGAATTTAAGTAACACATTTTTTAATGTATTTCTCATTTTTTGTGGGATGGGGCCCATAAAAATTATGCTTTAATTATTTTTGTGGAGTGGGGCCCATAAAATCTATGCCTCAAGTGGGGATGGATCAATTGTTTCTGTTGTTGGGCAAAGATATTGAATATTTTCAGTACCATTGTTGGCAACATATTTTCTTGGTATGCATTAGAAAAACAGAAGCACCATTTAGTATCTATCCTTACAGTTTGATTGATATAGAGGTACAGATTTGCATGAGGGCATGCAACATCTTTAGTTGGGGGGTGATGATGGACCTTGGAGTTGGCATATTTTTATCATCTTTTTCCCTTCTTTATAAACCCCTGTTGCTTACCCATGACCCTATAATACTCCATTTTAATGCTCATTTGTGGGATTTAGGCTCAAAATGCTTTTCCATTACATTTCTTAGCATTTCATTGGATTTTTCACTACATTAGGGGAATTAGTGTATTTTTTATTTCCTTGGAGTAATGGCTCATTTGTTGAAAAGATCTTATAGAATTGTTTGTTGTAGAATCCTTTGCTACTTAAGATATTTTTGTTGCTATAGAACCTTTTGCAGTTGCAGATATTTCTACTGCTTTAGAACCTTCTGTAGTTATAGATTTTTTTTATTGATGTTGCAAAAACATTGATGTGGAACTGTTTATGTTACAACAATAATAGTAAATAACTATGTTATGGTTCCATTAGTAATTGTAATTCAATATTAAGTATAATTATGAAGAGAAATGTCTCTTCAACATTTGCTGGCCAAGCCATATTTAAGGCGGCCATATCCATTGTAATAAATCATCTATCAATTTATTCTTATTTATCATTCAACATGAAAGTTGGATTTGACTCTTAATAGTCCAATTGGATACGGTTGTACCAAGTGGTATTAGAGCGGATTCGCTCCTTCGGCACTGAGTTCAGATTCGGCTCATCCTCTCTTCCCTCCCATGCTGCTCCTCTCATGCGCAGTCTCCTCTCATATTAACTCCGACCACCCCCATTTCTCATTTCAGCTGCCTTCCATCGCCTTCCATTCTTCACAACCTTTCATTCTACACCTCACCACTCTGCCTGCACACTCCCACAATCCACGTGCTCTCATCTCTCTTCGCTATCCCCATCTAGCTGCTGCGTCCTTTACTTTCCCCTACTCGCTGCTTCACCTTCCCTCTCGCGCTGCCTCCACTTCTACCTTGTGTTGCCTGTAAACCGCCTCTTGCGCGCTCCACCACCATCCGTCGCCACTTTTGCCTTCACACCCACGTTGCCCCACCAACCCAGCCCCTCAACGCTCCACCACCATCCGCTGCCACTTCTACCTTCACACCTATGCTGCCCCACCAACCCAGCCCCTCAACTCCATCTACACCAACGCCAACTTTCTGTCTCCTCCATGCGAACCCTAAGCCTGCAAAAAAAAAACAATTTTTAATAAAAATTAAATCTTATATATAATAATAATAATTATTATTATAATTTTTTTTGAACTTTCAAAAAAAACTATATACCAAAATATTATATAGTTTATATATAAGAAAAACAATAATAATATTTTTAATTAATTAATATTTATTATTATTCAAAAAAAAAAGTTTCCACCCTCACAAGCCAAAATAGCGTCGAAGTACACACCTCCGCATATAAGGTCCAAGGCCATGGCGGAACTAAAAGACCAAATCGAAAAAATGGAGAAGGACATCAAGTCCCTCGTCGCTAACCCAAAATGCTTGAAGGAAGAGATGAAAGATAACAATATGAAAGATAACAATACATTGCTTAAAAAAGAAATTAAAGACGAAGTTGTTATGGTACTAGAAAGAAGGCTGGAGGAAAAATTTGACATCATGAACGAAAAACAAAAAGACTTGGATGACAAAATGAGTTCCATGACTCAAAACATAAACACCATAACACAGAACTTGAGCACCATGACGCAAAACCATAATACATTAATGGAGGTGTTACAAAAACTAATGCCTAGTACAGACCATGTCAACAGTCCATACATGTTAGATGCCTCATTTCCTGTTTCCACACATGAAGCACTTGCTAAGAATTAAGAAGATCTGCAAAAAGAAATAACGATTAACAATGTGACGCTTAAGCGAGAGATAGAAACAAACGGTACTATACTACCAGATATGAAGGCACGATTAAGCAACAAAATAGACGCTATCAGTAAAATAGTAGAGAAGGAAAAAGATAAAAATCACTACCAACAACGAAGCAGTTCATATATGTCGGTTGCATCGTCCAATAGCTCCAAACCACCATCAACCCGTAAAGCAAAAGGCAATCAATATCATCCTTACATAGTGTACCCACCTAAGACAAATATAGAGTTGTCGAAATGCAATGGAAGTGAAGACCAATGCGTTGCTTGGCTAAACAAAGTGGAAGAATACTTCAACCTTTACAATATTCAATTCGACGAGGAGAAGGTGAAATATGCGTCAATGCATATGGAAGGGTATGCCTATAATTGGTACTTATGGTGGAAGAGAGACAATTTTGCTTACACATGGAACTTGCTCAAAACAATTTTTTTAATAGGTTTCAAGGAATTAGAGAAGATGATTTTTTCAGTAAACTTACCAGATTACAACAGGCTGGGAGCGTTGAAGAATTCACACATCAGTGGGAATCTTTATTGACACGAGTATTTGGGTTGTCTAACAAACAAAGACTCGAAACCTATTAGGAGGTCTTAAAACATACCTCCAAAAAGAATTAAAGTTGCATGACATACCTAATGTGGAAGTAGCAAGACATAAAGCAAAAGCCGCAGAATGCAAATTGGAAGGAATAAAGACAAGAGGCGATAACCATTATTGACAAGAAAAAGAGACACAATGTAGGTATTGTGAAGATAATTGGTCACCTGACCATCAATGCCACAAACCTCAATCATATGCCTATGAAATTGAAAATAGGTCGAAGTCATCTAACAGTTACTCTGATAATAGAAAAAATAAGAAAAACATATGTCATCGATGCAGTGATGACTGGACCCCAGGCCACAAATGTAGGAACAATAAGATAATTTAGTGCAGAATCATCAATGGAAAGGAAGTGCAAGTCTCTACACAAGAAATCTCGTCCGATTCTAATACCGACACCGAATCAGAATGAAGGACGGCATTATGAAAATATTCAACTTTGAGGACAAAGCTTTCCTAAGGGGAAGGCAATATTACAACAATAATAGTAAATAATTAGGTTATAGTTCCATTAGTAATAGTAATTCAGTATTAAGTATAATTATGAAGAGAAATGTCTCTTCAACATTTGCTGGCCAAGCCATATTTAAGGCGGCCATATTCATTGTAATAAATCATCTATCAATTTATTCTTATTTATCATTCAACATGAAAGTCAGATTCGACTCTTAATAGTCCAACTGGATACGGTTGTACCAATTTACTATTGTAGAACAATTACTATGGAACCTTCTATACTACAAAACCTTTTGCTATTATAGATCCATCTGCGAAACTATCTATTGCTGTGGACTATCTGGCATTGCAGAACCTTATGTACCGCAGAACCTTTTGATTGCTGAATCGTTTGTAGATTGTAGAACCTTGTGCTGCAAATTCAGAGTCAATATTTTGAATTTATTTTCAACAACTAGTTATGCCATGGATCTAGGAGCATCATTGACCATATTGGATGCATTGATGGGTGTATCAAGAGTCTTGGAACTATTAATAATTTTAGCTATGAATTGTTGGAAAAAATGTTGGAATTATTTATGGGTAGGTTTTGGGTTGCTAATTAGCAAATTGTTGAAACCATTCGAGGATCTTTTGGATCTGCATTTGATATTGATTATTTATGTTTCAAGAAAACTTGTGTATAAAATGGAGTACCATCTTTATTTAAAGGGGATGACACTTGAGCAACAGTCCAAATTATGATGGAATAACTACATTTTCATGAGATATTGTTTCAATATAGTTTGTAATTGTATAATTTTATGTAGGGTGATTTTATTTAGTTTATGTGGATGTAGTTTTAATTCAACAATTTTCATTTCTCGATATGTGTGAGGTTTATTTATGCAATGTAATTTCAATCCATAGATTAGTGATTTAGAGGCTTATTTTATAATCCTCGAATTCAGTGATTATGCTTAATGCAATAGTCCTATTTTCTACTTTGGATTATAAATAGTAACTTGCATTTGGAAAGGACAACCTTTAGATTTGATTTTTACATTTTATCTTTATGTTAAGCCATGGCGTGAATAAGTTATAGAATTTACTTTCCATCACTATGTGAATTTATTTTTAGCATTTACTTTCCAGCATAGTGTGGATTTATTTTTATCATGAATTAACTTTGATGTCGCGTGATTTACTTTTCTTGCAACTTAGTTCCAATACTTGTTTAGCTGATAATTCCTTGCCAAGACTATGTGACTATTCATACCACTGTTTGTTAAGGTCATTGAACTACCACTTCACAGTAGATAATCTAGGGTAAGAGGAGATTGTGACTTGCACAGTAACTCGCAAGTCACCATAGAACCTCGAGTTGATAACTTAATGTACATACTTCTTACTTCACTAAGAAATTAGAAGGTAATTAAAAATCCCATCACCCATTATCTGATTAGTAGGCCTGGTGAGACCTTCTATTTGTGTACTCACTATTCGAGTAGCTGGCTTGGTAAACCCCTCATCTGTTTATGCCTCTTTATCCTGCATAGAGTCTTTCTGTCTAAGTCCCCATAGAAATTTTTTCTGTTGTTTGCTTATATTCCTAAGTAATCACATCATTTTCTCGTGTCCTTGGTGGTTTCATCATGACTCGAGTAGCATCATCATCCATTAATTCAATATTATTCTTAGAGGTTTTCTTAATGAGTTTTGTAGGGGAACCAACAACTGCACTAGATGATTTTTGAGGTTTAGTGGGAGTTCCAGCTATTGCACTAGAGGATTTATTGGGTTTTGTGGGGGTTCCAACTACAAACTTTTTCTTTTCCTGGTGTTACACCCAAAAACTATCCTAATGCTCAAATCCCTTGAAGTTCCTGGCCAAAACATCTTTTTGGGTCCTCATTGCTCAATCCTAGGTAGTCTGACGCATCTTGCTGCCTAGCACAAGGCATCATACATGTTTGATGCCACTTGTCTATTGACATAAGGCGTCGGTGCTGCTTGTCACATGAGCACAAGAAGCGCCGGCTTTCACCTTTCACTGAGCTTTGACTCTCGACATTTTCAAACTGACAGAAGCTTGAGCTTCAACACTATTCTCTTCACTATCTGCTTAGAATTTTCTCAGAGTTCTCTCTGCTATGTCTAACTTAATTTACAATCTTCTTCTTCTATTTATAGGAAAACTAGAATTTGCTTCTCTGTGAATCTACTGACTCAACATTAAAGACTGTAATAACTATCTACCTAAAAACTTAGCTTCAGAAATTTAATTCGATAGGTTTATATTATAGAATTGTGGACTCTTCAATCTTGTCAGTCTGTTTGATAGAGACTAAACTGATACGAAATCTGTCAAAGTCGGTTGAGATCTCATACGGATCTGCGATTAATTAATATTTCCAACATTGGCCAAAACATCTTTTTGGGTCCTCATTGCTCAATCCTAGGCAGTTTGACACATCTTGCTGCTTAGCATAGGGCATCAGACATGCTTGACGCCTCTTGTCCATTGATATAAAGTGTCGATGCTGCTTGTCACATGAGCACAAGAAGCGTTGACGCTCCTAGACCTCTTGCAGAGAGCGTTGACAATCCCAAAAAGGCAATAAAGAGAAGATTTGAGAAGCTTCTAGGTGAAAGCTCTCGTGAAGGATGATCCTAACTATTTGGGAAAGCTGACACTTGACCTCATAACCCCTAGGAATCATTCCCTACCTTCCTCCCAAAGTATCTCAACTCATTTGGGATTCCTTTGGCTTATAAAAGCAAGCTACATGGACCATGTGAAGGAGAGACCAAAATAACACCTTTATGTTGTTGGATTCAAGTCTGGTATAGGAGGCAAAGAGAGAGTGGTTGTGAGTGAGATGTTGCATAGTTTTTAGTGTATGTGTGAGTGAGTCAAAGATCTTGTAAAAGCGAAGCTTCGACATCAAGGCTTTGGTTGTAGCTTTCTTTTCTCATCTTTAATACAAAAATGTTTCCCTTTCCCATAAATGATTCATGTTGATATTGATTGTTTATTACTAGTTTATTTGATAATTAATATAGATCACTGATTTATCTTGTTTCTCTCAACTTTTGTCTTGTTTCTTTTGTTCTTTGCAGGTACAATCGATCGCACAAGGATCTACAAAACAAGTACAACCTTCCATATCCAAGGTAATGAGAGCTTGACATTCAAGTAACTCAGTCATCTAGGGAGATGATACATTGCTGTATCTTTTTATTCTAGACTTTCCCCATGCAGTCTAGGGGAACAAACTGTGTCCGCACTGATGGAAATATTCCCGGTAACAAAAATGATGAACATACTGGGGAAGATCCAATCAGATCTGGAGCAGATCCAGTTAGATCTGTGAATTTTTGATGTCACTTTGGATTACAAACTTGTGAATTTTGTTTTCTTACTCATTTAGATATTTAAGGTGAGTGATCCACCTTACTACACTTTCATTCTCCTTCTATGGTTTGTGTTTTAGCTTGCCTTCTTTCTAGTTTGATCCACATTGGTTTATTCTGCAGGTTACTTGGATTTTTTGTTCTTTAGATCAGCTGACGCACTTGGGTGTGCTTGACAAAGTGCCAGACCCCTACTGACGCTTGCTGCCTACTACCATAGAGCGCCGCTGACACCTCTTAGTAGCAGACATGGTGCGATGAGTGACTGTTGACGCCTTGGTGTAACCCTTCACAGTGCGTCGAGGTAGGCCATCTCCAGCCCTAAGGCTTATCCTTGAAAATTTCTTATTTTTTTTTTTTTTGTCAATCTACATTCTGCCTTATTGACATGTCTGATAGTGTTTTTAACCTGAACTTCTTATTTGGGTTTAGATCTCAAGAGTTCGTTAGGAGAAAGATTTGAAATGGAAAGTTTTGTGTGGACTTTAGTCTTGGGTTCATAGTTTGTCTATTGATCTTCTGAAAAATGCTCTTAGATATGTAGAAAAGGAAAGCATTGTAGCTTCTTGCACTCTATTTTGTGTGATTATTTAGCCGTTTCTTTTTCAAATTACGTCAAAAACAAGAAAAAAATGTTTGTTTGCTTTGATTGCTTTTGGTTTGCTCGAGTGATTAGAATATTTCTTTTTTGCAATTGATTAAGAAAGCATATGCATTTCGACATTATAAACTTTTCTTTCCTTTTCATCTCAGAGATCTCTTAGGATTAGTATTGGAAATTGTTGTGTGTTTTGGAAATATTTCGAAAGCTTGAAGGTGAATTGTTGAAAGTTGCATAGTATTCTTGTTTGAAAAAAGAAAAGTCTCTATCTCTTACTCTAGGTAGAGTTCATTGAAGAGAAAAAATTGCATTGCATCTAGATTTGTTAAATCTTGCAAATTCCTCCATGCCAAACATTCGCTAACCATCAAGATAAAATTGGACGGTAGCTTAGGTTAAAATATTTAGTAATTTGAGTGATGGTTAGAAGATGTGTTTCGACGTCTATAAACATAGGAGTTGTCATCTCTGGCCTGCACTGCATCTTGAGGATCGTGCGGTTCTTCCACGTGCCAACCGGTATATCGAACGACTTTTCACATGCCTTTAAGGTACATCGAAAGGTTCTTCACGTACTCGGTAGTATATCGGAAGACCCCTTTCGAACGGTTGTGCATCATAGAACACTAACATAGATTTGAGCTCCCACGTACCTCGTGTATATCAGGATACCCCTCTAGGAAACCCATATCAATTGAGAAGATCCTTTTGGCCGTCTTGTTGAAGCAATACACCGAGAACAACACTTAAAGAGCTACTACGCACATACCGTCAGGTAGTCGGGTATTCAGGAAAGGGTACGGTCCCAATCCTCCTTGTCATGTTTTACTGTTGGATCTTGCGATATATCGCGATTTGGGACAATTTGCAAATCCTAGTAAGGGTTCAACTTTCATCAGCCCCTGCTATCACTTAAGTTTTCCTGTGGCCTTAGCTTGCGTAGGATTGTTTGTGTGTGATCTCTTCTTTTGATAAACCTTTAGAGTAGAAGTTTTAGGCCAACATTCTTGCTTAGTTACCTGTGAGACAATCTTGCAGGTTGCAGGGTTTACCGCCTAACTTTTCTCCTCTCCTGGAAGAAAGAGAAAGAGAAAGAGAAACCATGGACCAACCGACTGTGGCCGATTCACATTTAGAAGGAGTTCTGGTTACTGAATCCGGGGAAGAAATTTCTTCCTTTGAAAATCCATCCACTCCTGTGATAGTTTAACAACCTTCTGTAGAAGATACAACCTTTCATTGTCCTAGGGAGTGTCAATATGGTGCACGAGATTGGGTTTTTACCCATCCATCAAACGACACTGTGGCATCAGAATTTGGTCCAACTTCTCCTTTTTGGGAGACTTCTTTAGGACATGCCATCTCTGAATATGGAACCACTAGCTTACCTTATGTTACCCCCCTTCGAGAAACTAGATTTGCTGCAGATGAGGAGATCCTTGGGCATGTTCATCAAACCCTTACTCGTCTACGCAGAATCGAGGATAACCTAAGTCAAAGAAGCTTATCTTCCTTCCTTGCTCATTCTAGAATGGCCAGTCTGGAATACCGTGCTTCTTTACCATCTCATGTGGCTCCTAACTCAAGGTCACTAGTTCAAAACGTGGTCGCTTATGATCTAGTTCAACCCTCCATCCTTGCCCCACTGGTCCAAAATCTCTCAGCTGTCTCTAATTCCCCTGTACCTTCCATGACTGGGGGGAAACCCCTGGCCCAAGTTGCTTTATCAACCAGGGGAACGAGTTCCAGCATGGGGCAAAATGTTGTTGTAGGGAAACCAATAGTTAGTGTACCTTCCACAAATACCAATGTGGTTATCCCCTCTTCCGGTACAAGACAACCCTCATGGGTTCAATCAACTTTTAGTCAATCTTCAAGGGGCTACACCTATTCAGGAAATGAACCACCTATAGTCAATAAAAAATATCAACCTATAGCATCGGGAGTTGTTTACCCCAAAATTCCTTAGCCAAGAAGTATGAATACCCCATGGGGGAAACCTAATTGGTCAAATGTCCCTGTACCCAGGGGGCCACCTTCGGGAAGCCCACCACCTGGAGGTCCAACTTTTGGAGGTCCACCTTTCGGAGGTCCTCCACCTGGAGGCTCACATTTTGGAGGTCCACCACTTGGAGGCCCACTATATGGAGGGCCACCACTTTGAGGCCCACCATCTAGAGCTCCACCTCCCTCGGGTGGCCCACCACCCGGAGGACCCTCAAGAGGATCATTTGTGAATCAACCACCTAATCATTCGATCATGGGAACATCGTCAATGTCTGTTTATCAATCAACTTACGGTCCTACTTGTCCGCAAATGCCTTATCAATATTACCAATACCCTCAACCTAATCAACAGTTACCATTTCTGGCTACTTTAGATCTGTCTAGATTGATCAATGACCCCATTCATCATGATCCCTCGTGGCAGACTATCCCTGTTAAGTTACCCTTTAATATACCCAAATTCGATGGTTAACCCAGTGAAGATCCCAAGAACCATGTGAGGACATACCATTTGTGGTGCTCATCCAATTCTCTGATGGATGGTTCCATTCGTCTCAGATTGTTTCAGAGAACTCTCATTGGGGTGTCCGCAAAGTGGTATATTGAGTTGCCTCATCATTCCTTTTGGGATTTCAATACCTTAGCAATGGCATTTCTGACACATTTTCAGTTACCAATCTGATATGAAACATGTACGGATATTTTAACCTCGCTTCGCCAAACCACTTCCACCGATATATCTGATCACATACATGAGTGGAGATGACGACGTAGGTTGATAAAAGCTCCCATTCCCGATCAATTGCTCCCTGATTGGTTTACCAAATATTTGCTTCCCCCCATTGCTAAGGATGTTTCCATGGGAGCTGTTGTTACCGAGGAGCAAGCTATTAGTCGTGCTCAATACCTTGACTTTGTCTACTCCCAGTCATGCACTCTATATGACTTAATTCCCCATGCTCCTCATCCTACTTTAGATCCTTCAAGACCTTCGATGGAAGCACTTGCCAATGGCATTCTCGGTTCTTTCCAAACACAGTTGGCAATGAAATCCTCGAAAAAACAAAACCAAATCGCTGCATCTGCTAATCAGACCGTCTGAAATCCCAATGCTGCTTCCCCTCTTGCTGTTTCGACCAAAGTGAATGAGGTTCAATCCTTAGAATCTTCGGGAACAAAGAAGAAAGGTAAGAATAAATCCAATAAATCTGAGAATCAACAGGAAGGTAATAAAACACAAAATACCGATGTCGAATCTAAGACTAAGAGAAAGGAAAAGTTTCCATGCCTTATATGTGGTGGTGATCACTTTACCAAAGAGTGTCCTTGTTATGAGGAGATCAACAAATTTCTTAAAAACACCCCCACCCTAGCAGTGTTAATAGATCCTTTCCCCACCCAACAACAATTGATTGACCACCAGTCCTTGCATGGGTCTTCATTGTCGTCCATAAATGAAGTTAAAATGATGTCCAGTGAATCGATTAGTCTCACTATTAGATCCCCGAGTTATGACCCTCCACCAGAGAAAAAGACTGATAATGTTCAAACATATAAAACTTCAGCATCCATCCCTACTACTAATGGTATTCAGATTCAAAAACTTGTTCTCGATACAATTCTTCGACCACATAAGAGTACGATTCAAAAATCAATATTCAATCCTAACGCACGTGCTGCCCAATTTTACAACGTAGTTGAATATCTGGATCAGGAATCGTGTGCTATGTTGACCCTTAAGGTACTCCAAACGTGTCCTGCAGATCCGAAGAACTTGTTGTCGGTTCTCAGAGCTATGGATGCTGAACATAACAACATTATCACCTTCAAACTGGATGACTTCAAGTCTAGTTTCTCCCATCAATTAGCTTTCCAATTTTGTACGAAAGTTATTGGGAAGATAATCCATCGCATCATATTGGACGAGGGTGCCTCGACTTCCGTCATATCTTTGTCTCGCTGGAGAGTTGTTTGCTCCACAGATATTAACGGTTCACCCATGACATTAAAGGCCTTCGATGGTTGTGGTTTTCAACCTTATGGATTACTCTCCTCCCTCCAAGTTGAACTAGGGGGAAAATTAGTGTCCATCCACATTGAAGTTGTCGATGCTCGTTTATATTAGAATCTTCTTCTAGGTCGGAATTAGTACTATGCAGTGCAAGCTGTTGCTTCATCCGTATTTCGAGTAGTCTAGTTCCCATTCCAAGGGAAGATAGTCACGATTGACCAGTTAGATTTCTGTTCACCAGACATGAGTTCCAATTATGAAAACAATGTTCCACTCCTGGCTTCCTTATCCTCGCAATACCAAAACATAGGAGTAGGTCTTCTTAAAGAATCCTCCCTCATGGGAGTTTTTCCATTGAATAACCCTCCTCCTACTTCGCAGGATGCATTTGTGAACATGATCTCAACTTTGATCTACGACACCCTAGATAAAGGAAAACCAATCGCTAATTTGACATCATTGAGTCATTTTGAAGAATGTACCAGGCTATTCAGTCCACTAGTGACCCCACCATCAATGATCATTTCTTGGTGTTATTAGATTCGTATCACCTACCATATCAGTTAGAGGACCCCCCCCCATCTATGGATTATCTTTTGTATACCCTTCCCTCTGATGAGTCCATCATGGAAGTCATGTATTTAGACGAGATTCCTTGGAAAGATCATCATCATTGATCCTATTTCATTCCCAATTACCATATGGTAGAAGACCATTTTCGAGGAGCGGTTTCATCTGATATTGTTACTGATCCTCAGTCACCGGTACTCATCCACAATGTTGAGTCTGAGGGTAATTTGAGTAACATTACCAAGACCATTTCGATTGATGTATCAGTGAAACCCGGAGTTGTAGAAAACATCCATGTAGGCCAAAATTCTTCCGTTTCAAAACTAAAGTCTTATATGGCCCTTTAGGAATTCAGAGATATTTTCACTTGGACGTATGAAGAAATTCTAGGGATAGATCCTTTGATCATAGTTCACGAGATTAGGACTTACCCAGACTCCATAACTGATCTGTAAAAAATTACGAAAGGTTCATTCACGGAATGCAACGACCATTAGGGAATAAATTGAGAAACTTCTCAAGGTTGGGTTCATTTACCCCATACCTTTGACATAATGGGTATCTAATATTGTCCCCGTAAACAAAAAACGAGGCACCATTAGGGTTTGTATCGATTTTCAGGACCTTAATAGGGATTTCCCTAAGGAAAACTTCTCTACTCCTTACATCGATCAATTCATCGATAATTGCGTCATAAGCGTCATCTTTTCATTTATGGATAGCTTTTCTGGCTACAATCAGATAGATATACTCCCCTCTTATCAACGTAAACCGACCTTCATTTGTGTAAGGAACCTCCTGCAATAAACAATAAGAATGCATGATATAATAGAAATAGCAGAGCACATAAGAGATTTTATTGATCGCAGGCCACCTCGAGGGGGAAACCTCCTTTGAGCAAGCTCAATACAAATAATTCTTGGATGCCTTCATTAGTCTCAACACATACTTATATACTAAGTCTAATATAAACAACTATTACTCCCCATGAATGTGGGATAGTACAACATACTAACGGGATGGCTTACAAAGCATATGCATCCGACAAAATATATTAACAAAATAAAGAGGAGGGTTGACACAGGTTCTTAACATCCCCTTCCTCTTAGAAAAGCTTTGTCCTCAAAGCTTTAGATGTGGAAACTATTATTGAATCTAGATGAGTGGTTTCCATGTACCATCCTTTGGTTGCATGCTGTGCCACTGAATTAAGACCTCTGTGATGAACCAAGAGCAAAGTTGACGAGTGCACTTATTGAGGATGGGCTTCGGTTCCAAAATGATGGATCCTTCATTATCCAGTTCTGGTAAAACAGTTTGTGTTTTGATGTTGGTGTCGATAACTTTCTTAAGACAAGAGACATGAAATACTGGGCGAATGTGAGAAGGAGGAAGTTCCAATTTATAAGAAACATACTCAATCTTCTTAAGAACCTTATATGGCCCACAGTGTGAGAATTGCTTCTCAGTGAGATCTAGGAGCTAGAGCAATATTCACACTCAAATTATTTGACAAAATATATAAGAGAACAACAAAAGAGATTGAAATAACATATGTGAATGGTGCTAATAACTGATCATATTATTTTTTTTAGGTTAGGGATTGGTAACTCGTCGGGATTACCTGGGCGACGCCCAGGTTCAAAGCCGTCGACTGCCACTATAAACCCCAGGTATATCCAACAGCCCCGCAAGCCAGATATACCAGAAACTTGTGATTCAGCAAGGGGCGAGGCGTCCCGGACTCCAATCCTGTCTAGGGGCGGTAGTCTATCCCAGGGGGCATCTACCCTTTGAGCCTTATCACAGCGGACCATGTCTCGGTGGGATTTGATCCCTGGTGGGCTAGGTGAAAACCACCTTCCCCCACCGTATGGGATCCCACGTCATTGACATAACTGATCATATTATTATAGTACATCATATATATGTGTATAGTACATTTTTATAATACATTGGGGAGAATTTGTGAGCCCTTGGAGACCATGTGAATGCATACAAGTGTCAGGCTAGATTTGATCCCTAAAGCCCCCTAAGTTGACCAATAGGCTTCCAAACCTAACTAAACAGTCACAAATCCATGTGTGAGCATGTAAGAAGCATGCCTGGGTCATAAATGAGGGAAGGATAGCATGGGAGAGCACATGTGTGAGTGGGAGAGTCTCTAGGAGCCAAATAAATGCCTAAGAAGACCACAAAACAACCACATTCACACACTAGAGCCCCTAGTCAAAGCTGGAAGTGGTTTACAATTAATGCAGGTGCCTAGATGACATAATGATCAAAGTAGATTGCCTCAACTGTCAATTAATGAGCCATAATCACCTATTTGACCAGTATTGATCAGTATAACCTAATTTAGACCATACAACATAAGCACAAGGAAAATGATTATGTCTCCTAAGTAGATCACCATGGTACTAAGGTAGATTATTCTCTAACACATAGAACTTTGGAGCCAACTTTTGATGCCCTTTGAGTTTCAGGGAGGATTGCTTGTAGGGTTGCAGATGAGGAAAAACCATATCACTGACTTGAAAAGTGTGCTCAGAACGGTGTTGATCGGCCTATTGTTTCATGTGATTTATTGCCATGTGAAGATTGTCTTGTAGAATGTGAAGAATCTGATCTCGGTTTCGAAGAACCATGTCAACTTCTTGAACTGGTGAACTGTTGGGGGTGTATGGAAGGAGCACTAGCGATGCCTGACCATAAACTGTTTCTTATGGATTAATTTTAGATGCAACATGGTAGGAATTATTGTACCACCATTCAACGAGAGGGAGCCACTTAGTTCATTGATGCTGTTGTTCAGAGGTGAAGCAACAAAGATACGTCTCCAAACATTTATTGATGACTTCAGTTTGACCATCTGTTTGTGGGTGATATCTTGAACTCATATTCAGTTTGGTGCCAATGAGGCGAAAGAGTTTGGTCCAAAAATGACTTGTGAAAGTTGCGTCGCGGTCTGCGACAATGGAAGAAGGGATTCATTGAAGACGGAATATCCGGTCCATGAAAATTTGTGTGATTGAGGAGGCGGTATATGGATGGCTAAGAGCACAAAAACGACTATATTTGGAGAGTCGATCAACCACAACCAAGATTATGGTCTTTCCTCCATATTTAGGGAGCCCTTCAATGAAATCTATTGAAATATATGTCCAAATCCTTCTAGGGATGGGCAAGGGTTCGAGCAAGCCGGGGAGGAGTGTAGTTTCACCCTTGTGGTGTTGGCGGGTATCACATTCAACAACCATCTGTTGAATTTCCCATTTCATTCCCTTCCAAAAGAAGTTACGTTGTGCCTGCTCATACGTTTTGAGGAACCTAGAGTGCCATGCTAATGGAGAAGCATGGAGTTTATAGAAGACAACCTGGTGAAGATATTTGCTCTGGGGAAGCACCAGACGTCCCTTGTATCTCAGAGAAGATCCATCCCAAGAGTAATGCGGTACAACAGAAAGATTACTGGCCAACTCTTGGATGATTTCAGATAAGGAAGAGTCATTGACATAGCCTTGCTGAACAAATTGTAACCAATTTGGAATAGGCATAGAAATAGCTGAAAGAGAAGCATGGTCATCAAATGTGCGGGAAATAGCATTCTCCACAAGATTGTCCTTACCCTTCTTGTAAGTGATCTCATAGTCATAACCCACGAGTTTTCTCACCCAGTTCTGTTTTGTTGGGGATGAGACCCATTGTTCCAGGAAATATTTTAGACTCTGGTGATTAGTCTTGATGCATAAATGATTCCCTAAGAGGTATGGACGCCACTTTTGTACTGCATGCAAAATAGCCATCATTTCCTTTTCATATGTAGAGGCGGATAAATTCTTACCAGAAAGGGATTTGCTAAGTGAACGCAATGGGATGTTCATCTTGTTGGAGGATAGCGCCAAGTCCATTGTCGCAAGCATCACTCTCAATAGTGAAGGGATTGGAAAAATCAGGCATAGCTAGAACATGTGTGGTACACATAACTTGTTTTAGTTTGTCAAATACACACTCAACAACATGTGTCCATGTAAAAGCATCCTTTTTCAATAGAGCTGTTAATGGAACTGCAATCTTCCCATAATCCTTGACAAACTTGTGGTAGTAGCCAGTCAGTCCCAAAAACCCACGAAGGCTCTTCAGGGTCTGAGGATGCGGTCAATTTTTCATGGTATCTATTTTTGCAGGATCTATGTGAACCCCTTGTGCTGAAACAATATACTTGAGATACTCTACTTCCTTCTTCCCAAAAACACATTTAGATTGTTTGGCACAGAGATGATGATCATAGAAAAGTTGCAGTACAAGATCCAGATGTTGGAGATGCTTAGCCCATGTTTTACTATATATGAGGATATCATTAAAGAAGACCATAATGAATTTTCACAAGTAGGGCCGAGATATTTTATCCATCAATGCCTGGAATGTGGAAGGAGCATTTGTGAGGCCAAATGGCATGACCAAAAATTCATAGTGGCCATCATGTGTGCATAAAGTTGTTTTAGGGATATCATCCTCATGTACTTGAATTTGGTGACACCCAGAACAAAGATCCAACTTGGAGAAAAACTGAGCACCATGAAGCTCATCCAGAAGCTCATCAACAAGAGGAATTGGAAACTTATCCTTGATTGTGATGTGATTATGTGCTCGAAAGTCAATGCAGAGGTGCTATGAACCATCTTTTTTTTGGACAACAACTGATGAAGAGAAGAAATTGGTACTAGGGCGAATAATACTTTGCTTCAGTAAGTCCCGAACAAGCATCTCAATCTTTGTCTTGTGGTGGAACAAGTAGCGATAGGGCCTGATGTTGGGAGGGATGCTTTTAGGAAGGAACGAAATATGATGTTCCTTTGGTATTGAAGGTGGAAATATCACTGGATCAACAAACACACATGCGTATCGATCCAAAATTTGTTGGAGATCCAAGGGAGTAGTTGAGACCGCTAAAGGTTGCATCTGAATGAAATGGAGCTGAGCGATGAACCCATGTGAATTTTTTTTTAAGGATATTTTCCATGCGATGTGAACTGATGATGCTAAGAGAACCTGGTGGTTGTTGGAGTTTGTGCAACTTCAAAAGCTATTCTTATTTTCCTCCTTCGGGAGTTGAACTTGTTGCAATCGTTCATACAAACCCTAGAAAGAACAATGTAAGCCTTGGGGTGAAAAGCCAACAATAAAAGAACAAAATATAAATTATGAAATATAAAATTATATTGCTCCCCCAAGTGAAGTTGGCCCCAATTAATTTATAAGTGGGAAAACAATATAAATAGGAGGCGCCCCTCATTATTACACACAACAACAGCGCATCAACACAAGTGAAGTGCGCAGTTTCTGGCAGAGTGCAGCTACACATCAGCTCGGAGAAGTTCACATACATTGCAGAAGAAGATTGTTTTCAGGGTTTCAATCTTTGGAAAGCATTTCCATTTTTTTCTTTTCTTTCTTCATTGTACTATGATCTCAGAATTCTTATCTCTAGACGAAGCTTGCTGGGTTTTCTCCCATTTGGGTTTCCCAGGTGAAAAATACTTGTGTTATTGTTCTGTGCTTTGTCTATCTTCTAGTGATCCTATTGATAAATGCTATTACTGCTATAATATTAAGAAAATCTAACATGGTATCATAGCAGTACTAGAATAAGCCATTGCCAGAACTCTGTCGGCATCCTGTCCAAACTAGGATTTCATCTTTGAAAGTCTTCACTCAACCTTTTGGTAGAAAAAGAGCCTTAGGAATTTCTCTCTAAGGAGGGGGCATGTTTTAGTGAAGACAAGATTCAATTCTGAGAATTTTCAATTTTGACCTAATTCTATTGCTGCAACAGAAGTTAGGGTTTCCAGTTTTGACCTACTTTCTCCACAATTTTGTCTCGACTCTACCTCTACTCAACTCGCCTCTCTAGGGCGCATTTATCTATGGAGTCAGTTTTCCAAAACTCAAACTTTCCTTTTTTGACCTAGCCTCTACTGGGGTCTCAGGTCTAGATCTATAGTCAAGATGACCAGCATGAAGGTTGAATATCATTTGGAAGGGGCTTTCGATTTCATCCCCTGGAAGTCTAGGGTTCTTCTTCTACTAGAATAAAATGACCTATTATAGTTTGTAAAGGCAAAGGTCCCAGAACCAGAAGCTGAGGAAGACAAAACTTGCTGGAGAAAGGATGATGCTAAAGCAAGAAGGATTTTAGTGGACTCAGTGAGAGATCACTTGGTTCCTCAGATCTCAGAAAATTCGACGACAAAGGATGTTCAAAACCCTAAAGAAGCTATTTGAACACAATAGCATTAGTGTGACTCTCACATTGAGGAATCAACTGTCGAATATGAAGATGATGAAGTCCGACAATATTGCCTCATATTTCATGAGGATCACCGAGCTCCGAGACAAGCTAAAGTCCAGTGGAGACAATCTTGAAGAAAAGGATCTTGTCATGACCACCTTAAATGGTCTCCCACCATCTTGGGAGTCTTTCATCCAAACTATAAGTGGTCGAACCAAGTTGCCCAAATTTGATAAACTATGGGTAGAATGCACTTAGGAAGAAACAAGAATCGCAGCACACCAAAGACTTCATGGTATTTAACCTGAGGAAAATCAAGCATTCGTATCTCATGCCAAGAAAGACAAGGGAAGGGGAAGGAAGCCGTACATTCAAAAGAATCAAGACAAGAGATCAAGTCCTCCCCCATATTAGAAGAAACAAAATAAGGATCTATCTCATATCCAATGCTATAGGTGCAAGAAATACAGTCATTATGCCAGTAGTTGTTGAAGTTCCCACAAAAGGAAGCATGGAGCTTCAACTGCTGATGTAGAAGAAGACCCTCCTCACAAGGAGCTAAGGAAGGATGATCGTTCAGAGTTCTTTTGAGAAATGATTTGAAGATCCAGACTGTTTTGATCGTCAAGCAGGCATATGAAGATCAATGGACTATGACAGTGGGAGCCCATCCACAAAAATACAAAGGATAAGTATTTGATTTTATATGTTGTAGTAGATTAGATCTGGTTGTTTTTGAATATGTTTTACACATATCTACATTTCTAAATTCAGGTAGTTAAATAGCCTGTCATGCTATACAACCCATCTAGGATGACAACTCCTTTATAACATACTAGAGTGGTACACACTCTTAATGGTATGCTATAATGGAGACCATAAGCATCCGGATAATGACCTTACATGTGTTGTGTTAAAGCATTGACTAAAAGGTTTCCTACATTATTTTGTTAATACATTGATTATGAAATAATGCTAACCATTTGACATGATTTGACTTGTAGGGAATGCCATGATCTACAAGGACAAGTGATCCCATTGATATACAGATGGAATGGAAGCAGAAATCCTATAGAAGCATGTATTATGACTCTCAAAACTAGAATAATCTCATGCAGAGATTTGGTGATAAGAAGCAGAAAGCTTATACGAATGTCGGTCTATATGATGCTTCAACAAGATTTACTTAATCGACTTATGAGAGACATAGGGAGTTATCCCTCAAATACAAGGATTCGAGTCTATAGAAACCTGATGACACTGCTGTCATGACTCAAAGGATCCTTGATGAACCTGGTCATCACCAGGATGAACAATTACTTTTCAGTCTACATTCATGTGCCCAAGGTAGAACCTTCAAGAAAGAAGGGAACATTCGTGGGATATTCCAAGTCTTGAAGGGCTTACAAAATACACATCCCAGGATCGAGGAAAATCGAAGTAAGTCGGGATGTAATCTTTGAAGAACAAATGGCTATCCAAAAAGGAAGAGGATCGGATATGGAGATCGATGACAATGAAGAGATGAGATCATCTCCCCTCCAAACATTAAGAAGGACTTTGAAGAAATGAATAAACCGATTAGTCCCATTGATCCAGTTGAGCCAGATGATCCCCCCAAAGATATGACAGTAAGTCGAAAAATACCTATATGGGCACAACATACCTTAAAGGATGCAGAGGGGCATGAAGCTCCACATGGCACTTTTTGAGAAAGAAAAAGACCTCAGAGGTTCTCCAGTTATGTTCCATTGATGAGTCATATCATTGACTTAGAACCCACCACTTATGAAGATGCATCCAGACACCAAGTTTGGAAGGATGCCATGGTGGAAGAGTATCAATACATAATGAAGAATGATGTGTGGGAGATTGAACCGAGACTTGAGGGGAAGTTAGTTGTAACTTCCAGATGGCTATACAAAATCAAACATGGAGCAGATGGGAGTATTGAAAATTACAAGGCCAGATTTGTTGCTAGAGGGTTTTCTCAGAAAGAGAGAGTCGATTATGATGAGGCATTTTCTCTTGTGGCTCGATACACTTCCATCAGATCGATCATTTCTATTGCTTCAGCTATGTGATGGAAGTTGCATCAGATGGATGTCAAGACTACCTTTCTCAATGGTATTATTGAGGAAGAAGTATATATTAAACAACCATAAGTGTTTGTTGTCCATGGAAAGGAGTCTCACTTATGCAAGTTGTAAAAGGCATTATATGGACTTAAGCAAGCACCTCGTGCTTGGTATGGACAGATAGACGGACTCTTGGTGAGTCTGAGATTCACCAAAAGTAATGCAGACCCCAACCTTTACTATAAGGTTGCGAATAATTATTCACTGATTTTGGTACTATATGGTGATGACTTGTTTCTTACCGGAAATGAGAAACTTATCTTATGGTGTAAGAAGAAACTTGCCTCTGAGTTCGAAATGAAGGATCTTGGATTGATGTACTACTTCTTGGGATTAGAAGTATGATAGAGGTAGAAAGAGATTTTCCAAGGACAAAGGAAAATACACCATATATATACTGAAGAGATTCAGATTGTTGGACTGCAATTCCATAGCTACTCCGATGGATGCAAACTTGAAAAATCAGAGGTATTCTGCGTCAGATTCAAATTTGATTGATCCCACCATGTATCACCAGTTGATTGGGTCCTTGATGTATCTAACGAACACTAGACCAAATATTTGTTTTGCTCTAAATGCTCTCAGTCAGTTCATGTGCGAACTGAGGCAGATTCACTGGATTGTTGCAAAACATATGCTCAGATACTTACATGGCACTGTGGGATATGGTCTACGATATGATTCAGAATGTGACTTGAAATTGCAAGGGTTTACATACTCAGATTGGGCCGGAAGCTTTAATGGTAGGAAGAGCACTTCAAGATGTTGTTTCAGTCTAGGTTCTGCAGTTATTTCCTCATGTAGTAGGAAGCATAACTCAATAGCTCTTAGTACTGCAGAGGCTGAGTATATGGCTGCTAGTTTAGCAACCCGAGAAGTAGTTTGGCTTCGTAAACTTCTTCTAGGATTGTTTGGCCAGATTTCAAAGCCAATCATGATCCACTGTGATAACCATAGTTGTGTGCAGATGTCTGCGAATCCTGTATTTCATGACAAGTCAAAGCACATAGAGATTCAGTATCACTTCATACGTGATATGGTGCAGAAAGGTGCGGTCAAGCTACAATATATTCCGACAGATGACCAGATTGCAGATATTCTCACCAAGCCTCTTCCCAGGGTGAAATTTGAATACATTCACGGAAGAATTGGAGTAGAAGAGAACGTAGGAGAGATGACTGAGAGACACTCACTATACCCTTGCCTAGGTACCTTTGCTCGTCTAGGTATGGGAGAAATCCCATTGCCAGATGAAACATACATGTAGTAGATGGTCGGGTTCACACAAGTGCCATTGCTCGTCCATGTGCTCAGCCAGGTATCGAAGAAATCCCATCGACAGATGAGTCAGACAGGTAGTAGATGGCCGTGTTATTGCACATGTACCTCTACTCATTCTTTTTTTCAGCCAGGTATGGGAGTACCCCATCGACAGATGAGACAAACATGTAGTAGACGGTCGTGCACGCGTGCTCATCCAGGATCTCTAGCCAGGCATGGAAGTATTCCATCGGCCATAGAGACGGATAGGTAGCAGAATATTCTCTCTCAGACATTCGGATAGAACAAATTCATAAAGACAACCTTCACTATGTTTAGAGATGATGGAGACAGTATAGATGTACATATGAAACCTAGATGATCATGATGCTGATGAAGATTGAAGAATACGTTCCTTGTTGAGAGGGAGTGTTGGAGTTTGTTCAACTTTAGAAGTTATTCTTATTATCCTCCTTCGAGAGTTGAACTTGTTGCAATCATTCATACAAACCCTAGAAAGAACAATGTAAGCCTTGGGGTTAAAAGCCAGTAATAAAAGAATAAAATATAAATTATATTGCTCCCCCAAGTGAAGTCAGCCCCAATTAATTTCTGGGTGGGAAAACAGTATAATTAGGAGGCGTCCCTCCTCATTATTACACACAACAACAACGCAACAACACAAGTGAAGTGCCCAGTTTTTGGCAGAGTGCAACTAAACATCAACTCAGAGAAGTTTGCATACACTGTAGATGAAGACTGTTTTCAGGGTTCAATCTTTAGAAAGCATTTCCATATTTTTCTTTTCTTTCTTCATTATACTCTGATCTCAGAATTATTATCTCTAGATGAAGGTTGCTGGGTTTTCTCCCATTTGGGTTTCCTAGGTAAAAAAAACTTGTGTTATTGTTATGTGCTTTTTCTATCTTCTAGTGATCCTATTGATAAATGCAATTAAGATATACTGCTAGAATATTAAGAAAATCTAATATTTGTAAGCCCTTCAATGTGTGTTTTTTTCCCATTGACTGAAAACTGCATCCAAAGTTCAGCAAAATCCCATAAAACGGGTCCAAGTGTGTAACCATTGAGTGCCTAAAATCACATCACATTCGCCTAAGGGAAAATAAAACATGTCAAAGCACAAGTTATAATCTCCAATAGAGATTCACACATTACGATACTTCCCTTTGCAAGGTAAGGTGCCCCTATTGGAAATCATGACTTCAAAGATGGAGCAAGGATGGACAAAACAATCAGCCTGTTTGGCGATTCTGGGATCAATGAATTTATGAGTGCTACCAAAATCAATGAGTATCGTAAGAGGGAGTTTTTTGAAGAAACCCCTACCCCGCATGGTTTTTGGGGTGGTGACTCCAGCTAATGCATGGAGAGATATCTCTGGTTGGTTGTCTTGAGCAGGAAGGTCAACATGCAGTTGCTGAATGTCACCCTCGACATCTACTAGATCCTGATCATCATCAGGAATTTCAGGTTCAGGTGGAGAATCCACATCCAAGAGAGTTTTTTTTCTCAGCACATCGATGTCCTCGGGTGAATTTCTCATCACAATTATAACAAATGCCTTTTCTCCTACGTGCTCATATCTCAACTTAAGATAAATGCTTGACATGAGTGGTTCTAGGAGCTAATGGAATTGGAGGTCTTTGGGGTACCATATTTCTGAATGGAGCAAAAGTGGATTTGGAGTGTTTTTGAGCCATGATCTTGTTCTCCGCCAATTTATCCAACCCTAGGGATTCCATCATTGTGTTGGGATTGAACATTTTAACCTCAGATCAGATTGCATCCTTCATACTACTGATAAAACAACTCATGTAGAATGCATCAGGCAATCCTTTTGTGTGATTGGCCAGTTTCTCAAATTTTGTTGGATACTCCCTCACCGTGCTTGTTTGGCAAAGTTTGGTGAGTGCTCATGTGAAGTCATCAAAATCACTAGGGCCAAATCATTGCAAAAGGAGTTGGCAAAAATCCGTCTAGTTTGGCTCTGTATGAGCCTTGATGTACCAATAGAACCATTGAAGGGCGTCATGTTCCAAATGAAAGGATGCAAGTGGAACTTTATTGTCATCAAAAGTGTTATGCAGACTGAAATATTGTTTTGCCTTGTAAATCCATCCAGTTGGATCATCACCATCGAAGCGAGGAAAATCAAGCTTCGACCCACGAAAGATGCTAGAAGAAGAGAACCCAGTGTTTGCAGAAGACTTAGGCTGTCGTCAGGTTCTCATGGCCGACCGCTGAAGAAGGAGATCAAGAAATTTTTGATCCAGATCTTCGAATTTGATCTTGAGGGCATTAAGTTCTTCATCCATTTGTTTATTTTCTCTCGAGCGAGTGACAACCATAAGTTTTTTTTTTTTGGAAATGGGTAGAAAAACAAAAACAGACAGGGTTTTAGAAGAGGAAAATTTTGAGTTGGGAAAAACTTGGGTGGCTAATTGGGGTTTGACTAGGTTTTGGACACTTTCTAAAAGACAGGGACACAAAAAATGCGAATTTCAGAAGTGGTGTGAAATAAGTGGAAAATCTATCAGAGACGGACAAAGAAGCATAATTGGGAAATGAACACGGTGGCAAAATTTAAAGGCGATTGGGTGAGAATCAGAGAAGTTATGGAAAACCCTAAAAATAGACAAATGTGGAATTTTGGGCTTCGAGAAGTGGAATTTGGGATAGGGTCCTCAAGGAAGGAATATGCAGAATGGAATTACGGGGGTTACAGTGAATTTTCAATGGAAATGGAGCTAAAACAAAGAAGATATGACAAAAAAAATGCTTGGTGGAGATCTGTGGCGGCTCTGAAAAAATGCACTTTATAAACTGGAAATAGATATGGACCCCAGGTATGTTCGGCTTCCTAAAGGTTCAAGGGATTCAATCAGCTACCAATGTTGTCTAACGACTTGCGTATTGGGGCAGTACCCCTCACTCCACGGCTTGGGTAAAACTAATAACCGCTTTGCCACAAAAGCTCTTGGTTTACCTCACGGGTGGAAACTAGTCAATTAGGTAAGGGTCATTGCCCTTTTTGCTTGGTAGGTCCTCTCAATGGCCAGCTACTTCAGGATTCTTGTGGTACTCCTCACAATGAGTTTTAGGGCTATGCCCAAGTACTTCCCACAATTAAGAGGATAAGGTTTAGTCCCTGATCCAAATGAATAATATCGATGCAAAGAAGCACTACTGCAATAATCACAGCTCCAGGAAGCACAACAAAATAATTTTTTTTTTAGCAGAAATTCCACCCAGCGAGCCCAAGAAAGTGCTCTGATACCAGATGTGAGGAACTTGCAACAAACAATAAGAATGCACGATATAACAAAAATAACAGAGCACAAAAGATATTTTTATTGATTGTAGGCCACTTCGAGGGGGAAACCTCCTTTGAGCGAGATCAATACAAATAATTCTTGGATGCCTTCATTAGCCTCAACACATACTTATATACTAAGTCTAATCTAAACAACTATTACTCCCCATGAATGTGGGATAATACAACATACTAATGGGATGACTTACAAAGCATATGCATTCGACAAAATATACTAACAAAATAAAGAGGAGGGTTGACACAGGTTCGTAACAATTTTCCCATGGGGGACCTTTTCCTATAAGAAGTTACCTTTTGGTTTGAAGAACATTGGCTCTACCTTTCAACGCGCTATGTCTTATGCTTTCCATGACATCAAACACATCATGGAACCTTACCTTGATGACTTGCCTGCTCATTCGCAACAACGAGATCATCATGCTGATCATTTGAGAGGCATTTTCCTCACTTGTCGCCATTACAACATATGGTTGAATCCACATAAGTTTGTTTTTTGTGTTGAGACTGGAATACTACTTGGTTTGATCGTTTCCAAGAATGGCATCCGTATATACCCACTTAAAATTGAAGCCATCGTGGCCTTACCCCCGCTTATGAACGTTACAGAACTCCAAAGTTTGCAAGGGAAGGCAAATTTTTATGTCGATTCGTTTGTAACTACGCCGAAAAAACCCATGGTTTAATGCGTTTATCAAAAAAAGACACACTCTTTGTTTGGGATGATCTGACACAACATGCGTTCAACACTCTCAAACACACCATTACCCATGCACCTGTCCTGCAACCACCCAATTATACCAAGGACTACTCCTTGTATGTGGTTGCATCCTTATCCACCATTGGCATGGTACTGGTTCAAACATATGAACATGACCAAGAACATGTGATTTACTACCTTAGTAAGAGTCTTTTGGACTCTGAAACCCGTTATTCACATGTGGAGAAGTTAGCTCTGGCCACGGTCATCTCGGTCCAGAAGTTTTGTCATTACATTTTGCTCCGAATAACCATCATGTATGCAGATTCCAACCCCATGCATTACATCTTGACTCGTCAAGTGCTTTGGGGCAATACTCTCCCTAGATTGTTATTCTCTAGGAATTTGAGTTAGAATTTGCGAAATCCAGTTCTAAGAAGTCTCTCATCTTCATAGAGCTTATGTGTGACCTTCCCCATATTACTGAGGATACAGAACCCTTTGATTCATTGCTAGATGAATCACTGTTCCTCATTAGTATGTCTGACCCTTGGTATGGAGACTTGATTCTCTATCTCCAGACTCAACGCTTCCAACCCAATGCAATCCGAGATGAACGTCGTCGTATTCGTCATCACGCTAAGTACTATTTTATCATTAATGATACATTGTACCATCGTGGATTTGATGCAATTTTGTGGCGTTGCTTAACGTGTGAAGAGGTTGATGTACTTTTAAATGACTGTCCCTCTGGAGCTTGTGGTGGTCATCTTTATGGGATGGCTATTGCCCAGAAAATCTTACGTGCTAGGTAATTTTGGCCCTTGATCTTTAAAGATTGTAAGGAGGTCGTCAAAAAATTCCCTCCCTGTCAACTTTTCACATCTAAAAAGCGCACTCACCCTGCTTTGTTGCATCCCACCATAGTTGTTGGTCCATTCACGAAATGGGGCATTGATTTCATGAACTGTAATCCTACCTCAATCGGGGGGGACAATTACATCATTGTAGCTATGGATTACTTTACAAAATGGGCTGAGGCTATGCCTACATACGTCGAAGACGAAAAAATGATTTCTCTATTTCTTTTCAACCACATTATCACCATATTCAGAGTCCCTCAAGCTGTTGTGACCGACAATGGTTCACATTTTTAGAATAAAATGATGTTGGAACTGAGTGCCAAACTAGGTTTCCGCCATGATAACTCCACACTCTACTACCTGTAGGCCAATGACCAGGTTGAAGCTATTAATAAAGTCCTCAAAATCATGCTTCAATAGATGGTAGGACGATCCAAATCTAGTTGGAATTTACAACTATTTTCCGCATTATGGGCCTACAATACTACCGTCAAAATATCCACCGACATCACACCCTTCCAGTTAGTGTATGGGCTAGAGGATACTCTTCCGATAGAATGCGAAATCCCTTCTCTAAAGTTTGCCATAGAATTGCTACCCAACACCACCCCATAGGAAGATTGATTCTTATATTTGAACAAGCTTGATGAGACTCGTCGAGATGCCACCTTGGCAAATGAGGTGCATAAATGATGGATTTAAGCTCAATATGACAGATCCATTTAACCTTGCATCTTCAATGAATGTGACCTGGTCTTGACATATGACCAGAAACATGGCAAGTTGGGGGGTGGAAAGTTGGAATCCATGTGGCATGGGCCCTACATTGTCAGTCATGTCTTGGAGAAAGGAGCATATGAATTAATGGATTATGATGGAATACCCCTGGGAGAGCCTCGAAATGGGCTCTACCTCAAAAATACTATGCCTAGGTCATTTAGCATAGGTTTTATGTATATAGTGTTTATAGAGTGTTGTCACATTGACAACCTATGTATTGTACTCCCCTACCGGTGATTTGGTGAGCTCAGGAGGAACTTGTTTGGGTCCCGCTACAAACAATATTGCAGAGTACCATGCAGGGATTGGTTTGTTGACTGAAGCTCTAGCTAGCAATGTGTGTCAGATTAGGGTCTACCTAGATTCAGAGTTAGTTGTGCATCGGTTACACCGAGTCTACACCATCCGGAACCCCCTACTTCTTCGTACATTCCAAAGAGTTTGGATTTTGGAGATGTCTTTTGAACAAATTTCCTACCATCACATCTCGAGACACTTAAACATGATAGATAATTCACTGACAAATTTTGTCTTGGATTGGTATCTTGCTCATATTTGAAGTTCATTTTAAATATTGTTTTCATGTATTGAATCATGTTAACACATAAGTATCCATTCATACATATAACACATCACACACACACCAATAAATAAATAAAATTTATATATATAAATTGGTGCTGAGATATAAACTGAAGCCATAAGCTTTAAATCCACCCAAAATCTGGATCTATCAAGTCTCTAATACATATAAAAGAGAAAAAACTGAAGCTTTGAAGCTTTCAGTATAAATACACTAAAAAAATGAGGAATCCACTCTGGGATAATCCTCATGCTCATGGTAGCACATCATAGGATGGGACACTCGACGTAGTAGCCTCCCAAAACACCTAGATAGTCCTACAATATGACGCTAATAGCGCCTAGGAAGATCATCTATTGAAATGTTAGGTACTCCCACAGTCAGCCGTTGAAGATTTTCCTCAATCTCTTGAATCTCTTCTTCAGCCTCCACATTTTAGATAGCCATCTCCCTCACCACTCCTTGCCTCTCAATGGGCCAGCTTCCCGCTGAAGGAGAAGGTCCTATGTCTGTACAAACAACATTGTGTGTCTCAGTATCACTCAAAATGAACAAAAAAATGAAATACGACATAAAACAAAAACACATGGAATGGTATTATTCTTACCTCGATCATCCCATTGATTGCCCTTAGGAAATGGGAGACCAGGTCCCCCCCTGAAGTCTGCTTTGACGTAGGCGTATTCCTCAACCATCAGTAGTTGGCCTCATAGCCAACGAAAAAAACTGCATCATATGTGACGGTGGGCCCTCCATCGCCACAATGTCGAGCCATGGCCTCGACCCAGGAACCCATGGTTGCATCAATGGTACCCGCTCAAGGAAGGACACCACTAGATTGACTAGCATCCCTTCACACTAGTTGAATATGGTAGGAGCCATACACCACCACATACAACATGTGAGCACGAGTGGTCTGGTGGGAAGCTCTGGTGCCTGCTACATTCTCTATCATGAAGGCCACAGTCCTCAGAGACCGGTCTTTTCTCCTTGATATGGATTTTTCCAATATGCTTGATAGGGATCTTTCCTCTACAATATGCTTGATAGGGATCTTTCCAAGACTCTACAATATGCTTGATAGGGATCTTTCCTCCTTGGGATCTAGTCCCCATCACCACACAATATTCATCTATGAGATCGTCTACCGACATCTCTCCACCCCTAGGACCTGTAAGTACCACTAGTCTCCCTCTTCGGGATAATCCATTAAAAAGTAGATGTCTTCCACATCTATGATCAATATGTGTGTCCCAACCTGAAAATGTTATCGGATCCCACATTCAGATCAAGTACTCCAACAACCGCACATAAGCCTTCATTCCTCGAAGCCTGCAGTATTTCAGTAGCCCGTATTCTCTCAAATCTCTCATGGTCATGGGATCGTTTTTTGCTTTAGTGTCATCAAGCTCATGATCTTGTTCTTTCCATGTCACCATATTGGGATTCAAATTCCTGTAAAAAACCAATGGAACATCCATTAAACACTTGCTAGACTCCACATCAAGAGGAAGAACCTCAAAATTTTTCATGTTTTTTGTTTTTTTGGGAGGCCCTTGCCTCCAATGCCTTTTCCCCAAGAGATCAAAGCAACGACGCTCATCCACCTAGGGGACAGAGTGCCTTCGGTGTTCGTCCTCCTTTCGAGGGTTACGCCGACGCACTTCCCAAAAGGGAGAAGAGCATCAGGATGCACACGCTCTCCCCCTTTGGAGATCGACCTCAAAATGCTAAAAAGCAAGCTAAAAACAAGAAAAGCAACCATGAAAGTGAAGAGCTAGGTCTTGGTTGTTACGTGGTCCAGACGGTTCGGTTAGAGGCGGTCTATAACTCTCGTAATATCCACCACAAAATCCTCTCTTATGCACAAGTTTTACCCAAATGTCAATAGTAAAAACAAAATGGTGGAAAAATGTTACTATTCCACTATTTATATGTTTTTTTAATTTTTTTTATTGAAAATAATTAGTGGGATAATTAAATATTTAATGTTTTTCTATTGTTTCCAAGGTAAACATGTTCTAACATCGTTTTTGGAGATTTCAGGATATTTTTGGACTTTCTTGGCTACAAGTGAGTTTCTTTTTGTCCTTTTTTCACACTCCAGGTTAAGTTAAAAAAGTACCGAGCATTTTTTATACCTTCAACATGCTCGTTAAACGCCCAAGGAAGAGGTATCGAGTGTGCTTTTACTATTTTTTCATACTTGTTAAAATGGATTATGATAAAAGAACTCCTTATGAAGTCAACTTTAATCTCTTTTCAAGACTCTTTAAAACATGAAAAGATCGCCAATTGAGCTTGATGCTTTCATGCTTGTAAAAGTATTTGAAAGATTGTCTAGTCAGTGATAGTTTACCCATTTTCTGGACCGATTAGACTCATTTACGAAAAATGTACACTCTAGTTTATCGTAACTAGAAGAGTTCTCTTGAGCATCTGTTTATACTTTTACGGGCCTCGAGGACTAAATTTACGAAAAATTCCACCTTGGAGTCTTCTTAGTCCTTTCAGACTCTCTAAACATGAAACGATGACTGGGTTTACCTTCCTCGGACTCAAAGTTAAATGATGAAGGACCCTTTCTGGGAATGAACTCCTCCTTTTTCAGGTTCAATAAACGTATGAGAATAGACTCATCACTTAATGAGCTACATCAAGCATTTGTTACCCTTTTCAAGGTCGTTAAAAATCAAATAGGTACTCATCCTTTGTGATGGGGAAATCAAGGGAATGGGGAACGTTTTTCATTTTGTATTGATGGCAGCTCATAGTACACCCTTGAGCATGGCACCTGTTTGCATTTTCATTTCAAACAGTTGGGTATTCAGCTTGTCATTGAGTTGATCACTTTCGTGAGTCATTTAACTCCTTTGAGTCAATTCAAAGAATGCATCGTCCTGTACTTGCATTATGTTTGGTATCTGCCTCGTTGAGTCAATGTTGCCAAGTCATTTGTCGTGTCGTTCAATGTTTAAGGAAAACCTCCTCTGCAGTTTACCTCTACAGTTGTCTTACCTTCCTTTGAGTCGGTCACATCTGAATCAATCCTATGGTTTTTTTCGTCACTTCAACATCATCTTGTGTTCCATGGTTTGTGTCGATGATGAGGGAAACATCATGGCCCTGCTTCGACGAATCTATTCCTGTCGACGCCAACATATCTTTCGGGAATTTGACTTAGAAACGAAGTCAAGTACCTTGAATCTTGCATGCCTCAATGGCAGGTTTCCTCGCTTTCAACATAGGGATTTAATCAGTGGCCTCTAATTGAAATATTTCGTCGAGTGTTCGACTTCAAGTTCTCTATTCACATTCAGAGGAATGTACTCGGATACCTTGGGAATCATTGACATTAATGATGATATCCCTCACACTTGTTAAAGATATACATCAATGACCAGTAATCAAGTGGTTTCTACCATGTTCGACGTCAAGACCTCTATTCACATGGTTAGAATCATATCGTTTGGGATTGGAATGAAGACCCTAGGTGGTTAGGTATTCACTTGAATATGTGCCTATCCTCAGGTTGCGATGGAGTATTGTTTGGAGTGATGACATGGATCTACATTGTATGTCTGGTGGCTATGTTCAAATTTTGAGTCAGGATGATATGTATCTACTTTGTATGTTCTGTAGCCATGTTTCGATTTGAGTCTTGTTGATCATGGATCTACAATGTATTGTTAGTAGCCATGAAATGGTCATTATAAATGGATCTGTAGTGTATTGTTCCGCAACCATGTTTGAATTAGATAGTTGGTGACTAGTCCTGTGTCAAGTCTTTCCTCACCTCTCTTTTGCCTGTGATATTGGAAGAACATCTAGCAAAGCATTTCACCTATCACATTCCTCTAGCTTCATGCTTTGGGGGGTATTCTGTGCACCCAAAAACTGTCCTAATGCTCAAATCCCTTGAAGTCCCTGGCTAAAACATCTTTTTGGGTCCTCATTGCTCAATCCTAGGTAGTTTGATGCATCTTGTTGCTTAGCACAAGATGTCATACATGCCTGACGGCTCTTGTCCACAGACTTAAGGCATCGATGGTGCCTGTCACATGACCACAAGAAGCGTCAACGCTCCTAGACCTCTTACAGAGAGCGTCAACAGTCCCAAATAGGAAAAAAAATAATATTCGAGAAGCTTCTAGGAGAAAGCTCTCGTGGAGGATGATCCTAACTACTTGGAAAAGTTGACACTCGACCTCCTAACCCCTAGGGATCATTCCCTACCTTCTTCCCAAAAGATCTCAACTCATTTGGGATTCCTTTGGCTTATAAAAGAAAGCTACATGGACCATGTGAAGGAGAGACCAAAATAACACCTTTATGCTGTTGGATTCAAGTATGGTATAGGAGGAAAAGAGAGAGTGGTTGTGTGTGATATGTTGCACAGTTTTTAGTGTATGTGTGAGTGAGCCAATGATCTTGTAAAAGCGAGGCTTCGACATCAAAGGATTTGATTGTAGCTTTCTTTTCTCATCTTTAATATAAAAATGTCCCCCTTTCGCCTAAATGATTCATGTTGATATTGATTGTTTATTACTAGTTTCCTTGATCATTAGTATAGATCACTAATTTATCTTGTTGCTCTCATATTTTGTCTTGTTTCTTGTGTTCTTTGCACATACAACCGATCACACAAGGATCTACAAAACAAGGACAACCTTCCATATCCTAGGTAAGGAGAGATTGACATTCAAGTAACTTAGTCATCTAGGGAGAGGATACATTGCTGTGTCTTTTTGTTCTAGACTTGCCCCATGCAGGCTAGAGGAACAAACTGTGTTTGCACTGATTGAAATATTCTCGGTAGCAACTGGGTCACCTTCATGCGCCGCGGAAGGCGACCAAGTGCAGTGTTTAAGGGACTGGATGGTGCAGGTGAGAGATGCAATTTTCTTTTCATACAATCTGAACCTTATTCTATTCAGGAACAAGAACATTAGCTAGAGATCACTTATCTCTCTATTTAGTGAATAAAATAATTTAACAAATTCCGCCCTTAAATTATTAGTACTTCAGTAACCCTATTTTCGATACTTCTCATATGTGTAATCATATTTTTGTTTCATTTCTAGATTAACTACTGAGATATTTAACCGGCTAGAAATTTAATGCAATATTTTATGTTTAAATGATTGATATAAGAAATCAATATCATTGAAATCTCACACACTCTTCAGGAAATAATACGTGTTACCATGATACACATACGCTCCAGGAATTTACAAGCGTTACCAAAAACCACACACATTGTGAGAATTGATATTGGAAAGAAAGTTCAACATAGTCTTCCTGGTGGTCGGGGAAGATCTCTGCAGTTTTCGTCGATTCTACAAGGATGACGGTTGACGATGCTCTATGGAGGAAGACACGATGGGGGGGGATCCAACCTCCCCTAAAGCAATGGTAGAAGGGGTCCATATTGGAAGAATCCGGGTTCCCCTCGATGAAATGGGAGGAGAGGGATCAGGGAAGCAAGACTCAAACCGAAAGCAAGTACTCAAGGGGAAACGACTAAGGCAATGCTTTCCCAGATTAGATCGGATACCCTCAACATAGATTAGATTGAATAGACTAAGACATTACATTTAGTATATGAAAGATCATGCCCTAAACATGAAATTTGTGGGTATGCTACCATATAAGAAACCATAATCTAGTGGATTGATTCTACATGGAAGTCGAGAGGCCATTATGATCTACGTTTGGGTTCTAAAGGTTTTTTCGCCATCAGTTTCAGTAATTTGGAAGATCATAACCATGTGATTGATGACATTCCTTATTTCTTCTATTTCACAGGTCTTTTTTTGTGGCCATGGAAGGAAAACTTTTGTCAAGAAAAAGAAGACGTGTGAGTAGCACTAGTCTGGATTCGATTCTACTCCCTCCCGGGAGAATAATGGGAATGGGATCCATAAATCCTGGAGGATATAGGGAACAATCTGTGATCTTTTATTAAGATATCATAGCATACAAAATCCCATAGGTATATGGCCTATGCCAAGATATGTGTCTGTATGGATATCTTAAAGGAATTACTAGAGGCCATTAACCTAACTTGGGAGGATGAGGAATGGACCCAACCCTTAGATTGTGAACAGATCCCCTTTCAATGTCAATGATGTCATGAGTATGGGAACCTGCTCAGGGAATGACCTAAGAATAACCCACCCCCTCAACCCAAACAACCAGAGGAGGTAAGGGAGCAAGGGTTTTCAAAAGTATAATTGCGTAAGGGGGGAGGACGATGACATGGAACTCTGAATGTCAATAATAAGGTCTATGTATCTAACCAATTCACATTTTTAGAGGAAAAGGACGAGGGTGTTATTGAAAGGGAAGCCAACCCTGAGAAGAAAAATGATGTGAATCCACTCACAACTGAGTAAGGAAAGAAAGGGAGGCAAGATAAGTTTGAGGAAAAGAAAATCCTAGCCACTTAGGAGACAAAAAAAGAAGAGGAAGCAGAAGATATGGACATTGGTGAGTTGGATTTAGACAGAATTGAGCAAGCCTGCGAAGAAAAGGAAAAGGGATATGTACCTCAAGAACAGGTAACCCTACTTCACCAGGCGATAATCAAAGCCCGATCCTTGAGCCCCTTGGGAATAATCCCTGGATCACAAAAGGACAACAAGAGGAATCATGTGGATATTGCGAAGAAGCTAGGAAGGAAATTAAATCGGCAGCGCATTGTAGCGGTAGGTATGAAGCTGGTGGAATAAGGTCAGTACCCTACTAAGGGACACTCTAGGTCTCTAACTTTGCTTGTGTTATCAATGAAAATTATAACCTTGATTATAAGAGGGATGAATGCCCCCTAGAATGGTAGAATTCTAAAAAAGAAGATCTAGAGAGAAAACCCCACGTTAATGTTCATTCAAGAAACTAAGTGCTTTGAGAACCATCTTAAAGGAGGTAGGAAGAAAGATATGGAAATGATGGAAAGGAATGGGCACTAATGCTTGGGGATCGGTGGACACATTTTGCAAGAGGAAGAAAAGCATGGAGCACCATTAGGCACATGTAGAGAGTGAAGGAGACCTACAAGATATTCAGGATATGTAGCACACATGAGTCACATCAGTGATTCATATCCAACCACGTATGAGGAAGTTGCTAAGAAGCAAGTATGGAAATATGCCATGGTGGAAGAATACAAGTAGATCATGAAAAATGATTTGTGGTAAGTGGTTTCTAAACCAGAAAGGAAGTATGTATTAACTTCTAATTGGATTTATAAAATCAAACATGCAATTGATTCCAATATTGAAAATATAAGGCAAGGTGTTAACTCTCCAGGAAAATCCTCTAGGTTGCAGCTCGAGGATGCCTGGTAACTTCAATATTTTTAATGGTTTTCTCAATGGATCAAGTCAGATGACCTAAAAGACCTCACACACTCAAGCCATGCATAATACTCAATCAAATAGACAAGGCTTCTAACTATCAATGTTCAGAGGGTTTGTAGTAAAGATGAATAGATGAAGAACTCACTATGCTAGTAGATTCACACATAAGACACTCACATATGAATGGCTGATCATAACAAGCAAAACATACTAGTAATTCCAATAGCACACATAGAGATAGGATGACAGCTATCTTGCATTAATTAAATAGAATAAACCTGAATGAAACATCCAAGCACAAGTACATAATAGAAAGGAGATGAAAGCTGAACATGTAATGGCAAAAGAGCTTGTATTAGGTGGCAAAGCACATGAGAAGCTTGAATACAATAAGTGTCTAAAAAGTCTCTGAAGTCGAACCCTTTCTTCAACATTAGTCAGAGGCTTTATAGGCTTTACAAAATTTATTTAAGATCCTGAAAGATTGGATCAAATTTACTAAAAATAGATAATCATAACTGTTTTGCAAAAATTAGGTCAAAAACCCTATCTTAACTGCCAGTCTACCTAACTCTAAACCTTCCTACTCCTCGAACTCTTTAATAGCTGTAGTTGACATTGAAGTAGAACTAGAACTCGCCATTTGGGAGACAAGTCACACTTTGTCAAAGTAGGTAGGGTTTGTGATCTACTTCACCTCGCTGGCACCTTCAAAACTGAAATAGACCCAAGGTACTGGTGCCTTTAATTAATTTTCAACCTTATAAATCATCCATGAGGTGTTTGGATCAACCAAAGTCGGTTTTGTGTGAAACTATGCCTTTCTGCATTGTTCTGCACTTTTGGTGGCTAAGAAATCAAAATTCTGGGCTTGTAAGCTGCCAAAAGCTCTGTTTTCGGTGGTTAATGAACAACTGCGGTGTTCGCCCAAGCCACCGAAAGCTCTGTTTTAAATTTTTTAATCAAAAACTGTCATCACACTTTACTCTGCTGTTTCAAGGTTTTAGGGCTGACCCTTTGATGTCTCTGCAGCCTTCCTAGGGTTTGGGATGGCAGCAGTATCACAGGATGCTTCTCGGTCAAAAAGACTCATTGCTACTTCTGCTAGGGTTTCCACCTTCTGGTGAGCTTGAGGATAGGGGCTAGAATTCCTTGCAACTTGGACAGCCTGATTTTCCTACAGATCCTTACTTTCTCTTTCCTTTACCTGAGATTACTCTCCTCCAGCTTGGTATACTTTCTTTTTACTCCTGTAGAGTATCATACAACTCTGCATTCCTCTTGGTTAACCTACCATTTGTTCTTTTGATTTCCCTGTCCAAGACTTCCAACTCACACACTTGCCTCAACAGCTGATTGATTTTTTGGGATCTAGGCTGATCTTCGAACTCTTCAACATCTACAACAAATCTTCATGGACTAATAGATGAGGTCGAAATGCCACCTAGAGGACTGACAGGTCATCTTTTGCCCTGAAAATTTGGCCAAAATGCTGAAAACTGGGGCTCAGAGATGGATTTGGTTCTCCAAATATGAGACACTTGTGTATAAACCAAAAGAGGTTTTTGTAGATTGGTTTGTTGTGATAAAAAACCTCTCTCTGTTTTTAGAAATTCGTTTTTATTTGCCCGCGATCTGTATTTCAAAAACATGTGTCAAACAAGGAAATTCTGAATCCAAAAATTAGGGCTTAGAGATGGATTTGATTCTCCAAATATGCAATATCGGTAGGAAAACTGAGAGAGGTTATTGTTCTCTGACATGTTAGGAACAAAAACATCTGAGCGTTTTGTAAAATGATTCTCCAGTCACTCAGAATCATCATTTTAAAAAGATGACTTTTCATAGTAAAAACGTTAATTTCGGTGGCTTTGAAGCCTTGGATTATGTTTTTAAGCTACCGAAAGCTGGGATTTTCGGTGGCTAATGAACAATTGAGATGTTCTCCTAAGCCATTGAAAGCTAAACTTTGATTTTTTATGGGAAAAAACAGAGTACAAGGTGTTCCAAACTTTATTAAACACAAAAAATCTTTCATAATGTGCCCTGAAATCTTCCTTACTACACAAAATAAATTCTCTGAGTCTGACCTATTTAAGACTAATTTATTTAGGAGATAACACAAGGTTTGTGGCTTGTGGTTTCTTAGAAAAAGAAGGAATATAATATGATGAGACATTCACTCTTGTGGCCAGGTACACTACTATTCGAGCCATGATCTCACTTGCCTCTGTTCTAGGGTGGAAGATTCATTAGGTGGATGTGAAGACCAACTTTCTCAATGGTGAAGTTGAGGAACAAGTATACATACAACAACTTGAGGGTTTTGTTGTTCATGGGAAGGAGTCCCATTTATGAAAACTTAATAAATCCTTGCATGGGATTAAGCAAACCTCGATGGATTGGAATCTGAGGATTGAAAGCTATCTTCATAGCTTGGGATTATCCAAAAGAAAAGGTGACACCAACCTATACTTTAAGGTTGTGAAGAACTAACCTCTGATTTTGTTTCTCTATGTTGATGACTTGTTCCTTACTGAAGAGGAACACTGGATAGCTCGATGCAAGAGGGAGCTCACTTCTGAGTTCAAAATGAAAGACTCGGGTCTTGAAGTTTGACAAAGGTAAGATGAGATCTTTCTTTCTCAAAGAAAGTACACAGTTGATGTGTTGTGTAGGTTTGGTATGATGGATTGTAAATCCATGTCTACTCCAATGATTTCTAATATGAAGAAACTACATGAGTCAGATTCTGGATCTGATGTAATGGATCCTACCATGTATAGACAACTCATTGGTTCCTTGATGTATTTGATACATATTATACCAGACATATGTTATGCAGTGAGTATCTTGAGTTAGTTCATGTTTGTGCCAAGCCATAGAGATTGGGTTGCTGCCAAGCATGTTCTTAGATACCTTCAAGGTACTATTGCTTATGGACTTATATATCCCTATAGTGGAGGAGTGATGCTACTTGGTTACGATGACTCTGATTGGGGTAGTAGTATTGTAGACCAAAAGAGTACATCCAGATTTTTTTATATCTTGGGATCAATTATGATCTCTTGGTCCAACAGGAAGCAGGGTTCTGTATCCCAGAGTACTATAGAATCAAAGCATATTGTAGCTAGTACCTCCTACCAAGAAGCTATGTGGCTTAGGAAGCTACATGCTGGGTTGTTTGGTGAGAAGCTTGTCATTTGTTCTAACAATCAGAGTTGCATCAATATATCAGAAAACAATATGTTCCGTAACAAATTGAAGCACATTGAGATGAAATACCACTACCTCAAAGACATGGTCCATAGAGGTGCTGTAAGACTTCAGTACATCGCTACTGATGAGAAGATAACATATGTGTTGACTAAGCCTCAGTCCTCAACGAAGTATAAATACTTCCAAGACAAACTTGGTATGGTAGAGAATGCCTCTCTTGCTGACAGAGAGTGTTAAAATTGAAGCATCATGAGTCATTCTCCAAGCAAATATTGTGCGTCGAGATTTAGCCTCATGTGTCGAGGTAGTGCCTTAGGAAAATTGGAGTAGATTCTTGAGTTGGACTCAAGAATGATTAAGCCTTATGTGTAAAGGTTGACCCTCATTTGTTGAGGTAAGTCCTTTGAATGTCAAAGTGACGATGTTGTACAATCTTGATTGTAAATGCTAAGGTCTTATGTGTCAATACAGATCCTCATGTGTTGAGGTAATGCTTTGCATGTTGAAGCATTAATGATGTGTGATGTACTAATAACCATGGTCTTATATATGGATAAGATATTAAGCCTCCTCTAGAGACTGACCACCTCTAGATTGCATTACTTTAGCATATGCCCACTTGGAATGATATTAGAACAAGATGTTCACATCATTGGTAAAATATCCTTAGTGTATTTGATATGATAAATAAATTAAAGTTGGCACAAGTGACCATGTAGATATGTCAAGAGATAAAGATCAGATGTATTGAGATTAGAGAGAACTCGAATTGCTCACTTTAGTGATGATAAAGACTTTAGTTTAATTAGAGAACTCGAATTGCTAACTTCAGTGATGTTAACAAGGAAGAGTTCAATTAATTAAAGGAGAATTCGAATTGATCACTTCAGTGATGGTATCAAGAAGAACTTCAATTAAAAGAGTTAACTAAGTGTTAATAAAGGAGATCTAGTTAATTAAAGTGTTTTGCATGATGACACTTAAGTTATGACACTTGAGTCACGACACTTGCATGATGGCACTTGAGTTAGCCTCCTAACTAAGTGGTCTAGCATCCACTTGGAACACGAATTCACCTTGAAGTCAGAAGAGAAAAGATATATGCCAAGAATGAAAAGTATTGCATAGTTGTTATGCAGGCTTGGATGAGATCAATGTGAAGAGAAAATATCTCTTGTAGGAAATTATGCATGTGACAAAAAATGCAATTTGGTTTTAGTGCAGAATCAATTGCTGGGTTCTTCTATTATTCTCTTCTCTCTTTCGCTGTGATTGCACCGAGGATGCTTGATATTTCTCTCTGATTATGCACCAGGTGTGCTTGATGTAATATGCTCATGCAAATATATTCTCTGCTATTTATCATTATACTTAGGAATATTTTGTTGGGGTTTTCTTTCTCAAGTACTAGAGGGTTTCCCTAGGGTAAATATTGTGTCTCATGTGAATGCTTATGATTTTGATTATTAATTAATTTCAAGTACGACTATAATTCCACATTAAGATAAAAAATTCAATATACCCTCCTCTTGAAATTGCCTAGAAAAAGCATCTTCCACCACATTGTCACGACCCTTCTTTTATATGATTTAATAATCAAAACCCATCACCTTAGTGAACCATTTTTGTTTATCGAGTGAGGAAATCCGTTGTTCCAAGAAATACTTGAGACTATAATGGTTGGTCTTGATCTGGAAACACCACCCTAGTAAATATGGTTGTTGTGTCTCAACTGCATGAAGGATATTCATGATTTCTTTGTCATAGGTGGATTTTCCCAAGTTTCAATCGTACAGCTACTTATTGGTGAAGGTCAGTGGGCATCCTTGTATTAGTAAGATTGAACCCCAACCATGGATTGAGGCATCACATTCTAAGATGAATGTCTTAGTTAAATATGGAATGGCTAAAATGGTTGTAGTACACATGGCCTCCTTTAGTGTGGAGAAGGCCCACTTCGTGGCCTCATTCCAAGAGAAAGCATTCTTTTTTAGAATGTTGTAAGAGGAGCTGCAATCTTCCCATAGTTTGGCGCAAGCTTATGGTAGTAGCCAATAAACTATCCAAGGAACCCTTGTAAGATCATGAGATTTTTGGGCTGGGGCCGATTCTTCATAGATTCCACTTTCTTGCAACCCACATTTAACCCATATTGACTCACAATATAGCCCAAGTATTCAATCTCATTCACCCTAAAATCACATTTTGAGCATTTCACAAATAACTATTGGTCAAGTAATAATTTCAAGGTACATTCAACATGTTAAAAGTGGATTTCCCAAGTGGGACTTTAGAGCAATCTATCATTGAATAAAACCAAGACAAAATGGAAAAGGAAGGGGCACAAAATCTTATTCACGAGGCTCTAAAAAGTGGAGGTGTCATTGCATAAATCAAAGGGCATGAACAAGAACTCATAATGATCCTCATGAGTGCGAAAAGTGGTTTGGGGTATATACACCTCTTTCAACTTGAATTGATGGTATCCCAAATGGAGGTCGAGTTTGGTAATGTATTTAGCGTTATGCAACTTGCTAAGAGATCGTCAATGACAAGAATGATGAATTCTTTGATGGTTAATTTGTTGATAGCTTAAAACTCAAGACACAAATTCCAATCACCTTCCTTTTCAAGGACCATAATCGCTGACAAATAATAATGGTTTGTGCTAAGATAGATAACATCAGTCACCAATAATTACTGAATGATTTTTTCAATTTCATTCTTCTAGGAAAAAGGGTGGTAGTAAGGGAAAACATAGGGGGGTTGACTACCACAAATTAAAGGAATTCCATTGTCATTTTCCCCACGAGATGGATGTAATCCCTTGGGGTTCCTTGAAAACCTATTTATACTAGGAGAGAACCTATTGCAAGTCGGGGTGAATATCGGAGGTGGGTGTTTCTAAAACTTGGATGGCATGGAACTGAGCAATGACACTAGAGTGGCCTTTCTTCAACAATTTATCCATATGATGTGAGGAGATAATTTCTGGAGAACCAAGGGTAATTCCATCGAGGTTATGTGTGATTGGACTAAGTAAAGATAAGCGAGAGGGCTCCCTAAAATCCATTGTGACAAGACCTAAGGTCTTGATCTATTCAACGTGCAAAATTATATCGCAACCACCCATGTCAATAGCAAACATATAAGTTTTAATATGGTAGCCCCCATTTGGAGTTTAGCATTTTTACAATGGCCACAACATTACTTTATACCCCTATTGGCTACCATGATTTGGAAATTGTAGATGGGGTAGATATATCAATGGGTGTTTTAAGCCACACTCCGATGGATGAAATTATGGTTCTATCACTGTCAATTAACACGATAACTTTTTTGTGCTTGATGTAGCCAATCAATTTTAGTGTCTAAGGTGTGGAAAACCTTGATAAAGCATGGAGTCAAATTTGGGGTGCTCCTCAAGAACAATCATATCAAGAGTATCTTCTAGGGATACATATGATCGCCCACTTCTGGTTTAGGTTAATATTTCGAGGTGGTATCCTCTGGGGCCTTAATGGGGTTTTCCTAGACAATAATAATTTATGTTCTTTGCATTTATTCCTCAGAAATACTTTTCATCATATTTATAGAAAAGTCTAAGGCGTTCACACACAACCATGGATTTTAGGGTTAACTTATGGATTCAAAGAAGTGGGGTGGTTGGGATGCTGGGAGAATCCATGGGAGGCATGGTGTGAGTGGAAAACAAAGGGAACCAAGGTTTGAAATTAATCATCGATTCATATTTGTGAGATTTATCACAAGCTTCCAACGAAACAAAGGGATACTACATAAGGACACGTTCACAAATTGCCTCCTTGAGGCTACTAATGAAACATTCTTGAAAAAACTAATCAAAGATACCTTATGTATGGATTTACAACTGCTCAAACATTGTAATATACTCCATAACATAGCCATTTTATCACAATTTGGTCAACCTTTCCAAATGGTGAGTGTTACATTCAAAACAATAATGAAGGATGTTGCTAGGCTTCTGCGGTGCATGTTTATAATATCAGTATTCGGAATAGCCGTAGATATCATTTTAAATATCGACGTTTTGGGTCCACAACAGGACTCATCATCAGGATGGTGTGATGTGAAGAAGAGTGGTAGGCGATCTCAGTCTTGGTTATTAATACTTAATTGCAGAGAGTAATATGCAAAAAATGGTATGGTTTTTGGTTTTTTAATGTCGGTTTTAAGAACAGGTTATTTAAAAAGTTTAAGGTATTAATTTCTAAAATACTTTCATATTAATATTCTCAAGAATAGGTTTTTAAAAATGGTATGGTTTTTTGTTTTTTAATGTCGGTTCTAAGAACATGTTATTTAAATAGTTTAAGGTATTAATTTATAAAATTCTTTCATATTAATATTCTCATAAAAGCTATGTTGTAAAAGAGCCTACTTAATTAGGGTAAGAATAGGTTTATGTGAAAAACTCTAATGACGATTAAGACTAGGTTATAAAAATAGGTTTAGTTAATAATATAATATTTTATATTATTAATTTGTTAATAATTTGCTTTTTTAATTATAAGTTATTAATAATAATTTGCTTTTTACTTAAAAGTTTTAAACCTACCACTCTTCTTCAGAGGTTTCAAAGAGCTTCAGGTCTTTGCAATTCTTAAGGAAGGTGAGATCGGCTACTCTTCTTTGTATTTTAACCCTCAGCTTCTCCAATAATCGGATCTGTTGCCAGATATCCCTTCCGTATAGGGATGTAATCTCTGTTGCTAGGCTTCTGCGGTGCATGTTAGCCATAGATATCATTTTAAATATCGACGTTTCGGGTCCACAACGGGACTCATCATCAGGATGGTGTGATGTGAAGAAGAGTGGTAGGCGATCTCAGTCTTGGTTATTAATACTTTTAAGTAAAAAGCAAATTATTATTAATAACTTATAATTAAAAAAGCAAATTATTAACAAATTAATAATATAAAATATTATATTATTAACTAAACCTATTTTTATAAGCTAGTCTTAATCGTCATTAGAGTTTTTCACATAAACCTATTCTTACCCTAATTAAGTAGGCTCTTTTACAACATAGCTTTTATGAGAATATTAATATGAAAGAATTTTATAAATTAATACCTTAAACTATTTAAATAACCCGTTCTTAGAACCGACATTAAAAAACAAAAAACCATACCATTTTTAAAAACCTATTCTTGAGAATATTAATATGAAAGTATTTTATAAATTAATACCTTAAACTTTTTAAATAACCTGTTCTTAAAACTGACATTAAAAAACCAAAAACCATACCATTTTTTGCATATTACTCTATGCAATTAAGTATTAATAACCAAGGCTGAGATCGCGTACCACTCTTCTTCACATCACACCATCCTGATGATGAGTCCCGTTGTGGACCCGAAACGTCGATATTTAAAATGATATATGCGGCTATTCCGAATACTGATATTATAAATAATGAAGGATCTTCACAAATTGGCTCCAAGGGACATAATGACTATGATTTTTGGTACAATTGATATCATTTCCATAGTTCAAAATAGAAATATAGAATCCTAATTTTTAACTACTAAAGATCATCTTTAATTCCATGGAGAGAAAAATAATGTTCCATTTTGGTCACCCAACCTAAGGGGTCACAACCGTCAAATTTGCACATGTCAATCTTTAGAAAGTGGTGCCATGAAGTTTTATTCTCAGCAGAGTGAGACTGGTTGTATAGGAATAGAGAGTGAGAGACTTTCTCTTCAATGGACACATCTTCATTGGTTGGAGTGTTGAATGGTGGAGCATATCGAAGATGTTGGGAAATAACAATTAGCATAAGTTCTTAGTTGGTCATCTTTTGGTCAAAATTCTAGTCATGGTTTGCAAGATTTTGGTTGAGTTTAAGGAGTAAATAGGCCATGGTTTTAAGGTCAAGAGGCATAGTGGGTTAGATCGAATTTGGTTGGATTGGATTCTACTTGGTATTCTCCATGTTGTCTTAGTTGTTGCTGTGTACCATGGGAGTGGAAAAGTATGGACTACAAAGGAATGGGGGTTGAGTGTACCAAATCAGGGTTGTGAGATCTCTCTCTCTCTCTCTCTCTATATATATATATATATATATCTGTGTGTGTGTGTGTGTGCGTGTGTGATCAACATGATGGAACGAGTCTTTTGAGGTGGGTCACAAAGAAGGGCTTTTGGGACCACATGAAAAAGGTTGTGAGGGGCATATATAAAAACAATCAACACGATGTAAGGAATTTGATGAGGTAGGTCACAAATAAGGGTTTTTGGGACCCCAAAACTATAAAACTTCGGTGCGACTATTACTCGTGGTTGAATGTTATTGCATTGACATAATTCCCACCCTACTATAGTCAAATATGTAGGAATTTCTTTTGGATGCCTAGATAGAATCTGATTGATGTACTGACTTCTCTGACATAATGAATAATTTTCACAAATAGGTTGAGGAGATAAGGGTTTCTAGGTTTTCCAGGGTCATAAAGGGGATTTTCATGCGCTATAGCTCTCTTATGTATGTGCAAGGTCCAACATAGTACTCAACCCAATTTCTTATGGTGCTAACTAAGGAGGCTCAACCATTCCCTTAACTGTACTACCTGACTACACATGTATGTGAGTATCTTCTTGAGTGTTGTGCTTGGTGCCACTATAGAAATAATATGGTCAATAGTTTCTTTCAGGTGACTTAAGGGTACTTCCGATAAACTCAAGGGTACGCGGAAGTAATTTCGTGTGTAGGTGTTGTCTAATGTGGTACGAATACTCAAGGGGGTACCAACAGAGTTACAATGGTTTCGAATAATCACAACAATTGAGGGTACAATGTGACTAAGTATCAACAGTATTTGTTGCATGTAGTATTTCCTAGCCATAGGTTTACCGTCTAAATGAAAAATCTCTATGATTATTTAAAGACGTCGAAACATGTCTCTAGCCTAAAAAAAATCTATAAAATATGGGAAGTGTGTTGGTTGAGGAAGGTGGCTTTGATACTAGTTGTGGTGTCACTGTAACTTAAAACAACACATGATATACATAGGTTAATATGTAATCGACTAGAAATTATAGAGCATAACAATAAACATTATCCAATAGAAAGATAAAGATGGAAGTAAATGATATTTTTTTAAGAGAAAATATATCGGGACCAATGTTCACATGCCACTTTAGGTAGGGATACCTCTAACTTGAGTAGATATCCATTATAATAATACTCAACAAAACTTTTCATAGTGTTGTTTCTCTTTAAATAGGCTTCTTAGATCCAAAACCATAACTACTTGACATGGTCAATTAATTAACAAATACAACCTTCTTAGCGGGTCTTAATTAAGAAAGAGAACCTTTCTACATTGATTGATGAACACTAACTTACTCAACCTTATTTCAAAGATACGGCCTTATACATTGTGTGGCTAACTTCTAGAGCGAGGCAGGTTAGGGTAGGACCCTAACAATGACACATAATGCATAACCTTATTTATCGAAATGACTTTAACATGACTAATACATTAGAATGAATTAAACACAAAGCATGACCATCAAAAGTAGATACACATTCTAATTACGACGATGTAGATTCCATAGGTCTCTTTGCTCCAAAAATTGAAGAACTATTAGATTTTATAGTGCATGCATCAATCTTGAACATAGTTCCCACACAAACACCCTTAGAGAGCACCATAGATTCTTATACCATTTTACACCCTTTGTCAGAGAAAACAACTTGCATGCCACATCATTAAGTTTTCTTACCTATAGTAAGTTATGTGCCAAACCTAGAATGTGAAAAAATACACTAGTCCCCTTCATCTTGGCGTCAGGGAACCATATTAAGACTCTACCATGGCCAACGTGTTAGAGTTTCTTAAAATTATAGCAGTATATCTTAATTACATTTATCAATAGGATCACTAGAAGATAGACAAAGCACATAACGATAACACAACTATTTTTCACCTAGGAAACCCAATTGGGAGAAAACCCAACAACCTTTGTCTAGAGATAATAATTCTGAGATCAAAGTACAATGAAGAAAGAAAAGAAAAATATGGAAATGCTTTCCAAAGATTGAAACCCTGAAAACAGTATTCTTCTGCAGTGTATGTGAACTTCTCTGAGCTGTTGTGTAGCTGCACTCTGCCAGAAACTGTGCACTTTACTTGTGCTGCCGTGCTGTTGTTGTGTGTAATAACAAGGAGGGGTGCCTCCTATTTATACTGTTTTCCCACCCAAAAATTAGCTAGGGCCGACTTCACTTGGGGGAGCAATATAATTTTATATTTCATAATTTATATTTTATTCTTTTATTGCTAGAGTTTCACCCCAAGGCTTACATTGTTCTTTCTAGGGTTTGTATGAATGATTACAACAATTTCAACTCCCGAAGGAGAACAATAAGAACAACTTCCGAAGTTGCACAAACTCCAACACTCCCTCTCAACAACGAAGGTATTCTTCGGTCTTCATCTGCATCATGATCTTCTGGGTTTCATCTGTACATCTATACTGTCTCCATCATCTCTAAACATATTGAAGGTTGTCTTTATGAATTTGTTCTATCTAGATGTCCGAGAGAGAATATTATGCTACCTATCCGTCTCTACTATTGATGGAATACTTCCGTGCTTGGCTAGAGATCCTAGATGAGCACACGTGCACGACCGTCTACTACCTGTTCATCTCATCTGCCAATGGGGTACTCCCATACCTGGCTAAGAACCTGAATGAGTAGAGGTACCTATGCAATCACACAACCATCTATTACCTGTTTGACTCATCGACCAATGGGATTTCTCCCATACCTGGCTGAGCACCTAAACGAGCAGAGACACCTGTGTGAACCCGACCATCTACTACCTGTCCATCTCATCTGCCGATGGGATTTATCCCATACCTGGTTGAAAACCTAGATGAGCAGAGGTACCTCGGCAAGGGTATATGTTGAAAAGTTACATAGGAAGTGTTTGTCCACCTAGAGTTGCCTTGGGGTGGACAAGGACACTTAAATGTGACTCCTAGTCATTTTGTGCATTTAATGAAGTGAGATGCACTTTATATTTTTAAAGTGACTTTATTAAAAAGTTAAGTGGGTATTTTCCTAAATTCACATTTAAAAGTTAAGTGAGTGATTAAATAAGAAAAGGGGTTGCTCAACTTTATTAAATGACATAAGTGCACTAAATGTCATTTAATTATTTTTTAATGGAGCATTTAATATCAACCTTTGATCTAATCTAATCTTGACCGTTAGATTGACAGGGAAGTTACCGAGAATGAAAAGGCTAGGGAAAGACAAAAGTTCATTCATTGTGTTCATCTTCAGGAGAGATTTTTGAAGAGAGAGAGAAAGAAGAAAAGTGAGGGTTTTGGAGAGAATTCAAAACCAGGAGAGAGAAGACATTCCCCAACACAAAAATCGAGGAGCAGATCAGAATTTATGAGGGCAACACTGAATCGAGAAGACTGCACAGAAATCAAGAAGAGGCACAGAAATTGAGAAAGGACACATATTTCTAGAACCCGTACAACAATACGGTTTGGCACAAATTTCGAGGGCAGTCTGACATTTCTGTACAGCAGTACGACTGCATTAAATTCTTGCACGTTTTTCAAGGTACGAATGTCAGAATCCATATAGTATGGTTTTGGCACGTTTACCAAGGTGAAAGTATAGAATTAAATTTATGTTTCGTACAACAGTCTGGTGGCATGATTTTCGAGGCAAGGTACAAAATATTAATTGCTGTCTGTACATCAATTATCTGACACAAATTTTGAGGCTATTTTGGCACGTTTTTCGAGAAAGGAGTTTCAGCATTGGATTCAAATTTCGAGGCTGGAAATTGATAAGTACTACTGATTTTTATTCTTGTAATTTTGTTGAAGAAAAAATAAAATTTCTCACTTAGAAAATAGGTTTTCCCTTGGGGGTTTTATCCTGGACCATTGGTAAAAAACAAGTGTCTAAATTTTCATGTATGTAAATGTCTGAAATCTTCTGAGTTTTGTTTTTCTAGTTTGAAAAGAAAATTTTTGAGTTTGTTTAAAATTGAGAAATTTTTTTCACATGTGTTTCAGTCTGGTTAAGTTGTGAAAAATTATGCATTGAAAGGGTTGGGCATTAAACAATGCAGAGAAGCCTAAAGGCTTGAAACCGGGTTGGGGAAACTTTCAAAAACTTTCATGGTATCAGAGCTTTGCAAAGATTCAGAATTTTAAACATTCAGAAACTGGGGTTTGAAGAAAAGAAGTCTTGAATAGCTTGCTTGTGAGTACAGGTTGCAGCCATGGTTTTTGATCTTAGAGTGGAAGATAGATTAGATGGGGCTGCAAAATTTAGCCCTTGGAACGCTAGAATTAGCTTGATTCTTGAAGAGAATGAACTATGGGATATAGTTCATGGGACAACAACAAATCCTGTTGTAGTACCTTCTGATGCAACAGATAAGGAAACCTTCATGAAGAAGTATGTGAGGGAAAGAAGGGTCATTCTTGATGTAGTGAAGGATCATGTGATCCCTCACATTTCAGCCAAAGACCATGCATTTGAGATGTAGACAGGTTTGACAAATCTTTATCAAAGTTCCAATGAAAACATGAAGATGGTATTGAGAGAAAAGTTGAAGAGTGTTTGCATGGGAAAATGTGAAGGCATGGCATCATATCTTACCAAGATTACACAGGTAAGAGATGAGCTAGCAACTGTAGGAGAGGGGGTGGGCATTCCTGAGATGGTGCGTACAACACTAAATGGTATGTCACAGTAGTGGACCGTATTTGTTTAGAACATTATTGGGAGGGAGATCATACCCACATGGGATCGATTGTGGGACGATCTCACACAGGAGGAGATACAGAGAGGTTTCTTACAGGGCAGTTCATCACATCAGAGAGATGATGAGGTGAATGTTACTTTAGCAGCGAAGGGAAAGAAGAAGAAGAAGTTCAAGAATGGTTCGAAGGAGGGAGCCAAACAACACGAGGGAGAGAAGGACACAAGCAAAGTGAAATGCTTTGCATGTCAGAAGATGGGACACTATGATGTACAATGTCCTAACAACAAGAAGAAGTAGAAAATTGCAGCTACAACGAAGATCGATGAGTTTGCAGTGAGATTTGAGAGAGATTTTTCTCTCTTTGCAGGTGTTGGTGTTGAGAGAGCTTCTTCTATCACCAACATGGATTTTGAGGACCACATTGAGCATTCCATGATTGTTGGGCATTCATTGAGTGCCGCCACTACTTCCTCCACTTGGTACATTGATAGTGGAGCTTCTAGTCAGATGACAGGTGATCGAGACATGTTCACAGAGATGTCAGAGTCAGACTTGGAGATGGAGGTTGTATTGGGAGATGATACAATGGTGAGAGCAGTTAGGCGAGGGACTGTCCACTTTGAGAGGGAGTCCATGCAACCTATGTTCCTGATACTTATGAGTAGGCTTCCACACACCAGGTATGGAGAGATGCCATGATGGAGGAGTACAACTCCATCATGAAGAATGGGGTGTGGGAAGTGGTTCCAAGACCAGAGGGGAAGTCAATTGTGACTTCCAAATGACTTTACAAGATAAATCATGCTGCGGATGGCAGTATTGAGAAGTTCAAAGCTCGTTTTGTTGCACGTGGTTTCTCACATGTCGAGGGAGTTGACTATGATGAGACATTTGCACCAGTGGCCAGATTTTCTTCGATCAGGGCAGCGATCTCTGTCGTTGCAAAGATGAGTTGGAAGATCCATCAGATGGATGTGAAAACCACTTTCCTTAACGTTTTTCTACAGGAGGAGGTATATTTGGAGTAGCCACATGGCTTTGAGGTATGTGAGAGAAACACACATGTTTGCAAGCTGAAAAAGGCCTTGTATGGATTGAAGAAAGCCCCTCGAGATTGGTATTCTAGGATAGACACCTACTTGCTTTCGATTGGGTTTCAGAAGAGTGAAGCAGATCCCAACCTATACTACATTATGGTTGGTGGTGTTCCACTTATTCTTCTACTATATGTTGATGACTTGTTCATTACTGGGGGACAACACCTGATTGATGCATGCAAGAAGGATCTTGCTTCAGAGTTCGAGATGACAAACCTTGGATTGATGCATTATTATTTGGGGATGGAGGTTTGGCAGGAGGATGGACATGTTTTCCTGGGGCAAGGAAAATATGCTGTAGATGTTCTAAAGAGATTTCAGATGACAGATTGCAGACCTATGTCGACACCCATGATCACCAATTGGGTGAAGCTTCATGCTTCAGAGGGAGAGTTGGTGGAACCTACTTTATATCGTCAGTTGATTGGTTCATTGATGTATTTGGTCAACACTAGGCCAGATATGAGTTTTGCAGTGAACACTCTCAGTCAGTTCATGGTGGAGCCCACGAGAGTGCATTGGAATGCTACAAAACACATCTTGAGGTATCTTGCAGGTACATATGACTATGGATTGGATTATAAGAGATCTGGTGGAGGGGGGTTGGTTGGCTATACAGATTCAAATTGGGCAGGTAATGTTTCGAATCGGAAGAGCACTTCTGGTTGTTGCTTCAGCTTGAGTTCGACAGTTGTGTCATGGTTCAGCAGGAAGAAAAAGTCCGTGGCATTGAGTTCTGCTGAGGGCGAGTATATGGCAACCAATCAGGCCAGTTGTGAAGTCTTGTGCCTTTGCAAATTGATGGTGGATTTGTTTGATATGGAGCTGAGTCCCATAGTTATACATGGTGATAATCAGAGTTGCATCAAGCTCTTTGAGAATCTGGTATTTCATGACAGGTCGAAGCACATTGAGATTAGATATCACTTCATCAAGGATTATGTTCAGAGAGGGGCTGTTCGTTTGCAGTATGTTCCGATAGATGAGTAGGTGGCTTACATTCTCACGAAGGCTTTGGATAGAGGGAAGCATGTCTACTTCAGAGACAAGTTGGGGGTGGTGAAAATCCCTTTCCTTGGTAAGAGGGAATGTTGAAAAGTTACCTAGGAAGTGTTTTTCCACCTAGAGTTGCCTTGGGGTCGACAATGACACTTAAATGTGACTCCTAGTCATTTTGTGCATTTAATGAAGTAGGATGCACTTTATATTTTTAAAGTGACTTTATTAAAAAGTTAAGTGGGTATTTTCCTAAGTTCACATTTAAAAGTTAAGTGAGTGATTAAATAAGAAAAGGGGTTGCTCAACTTTATTAAATGACATAAGTGTACTAAATGTCATTTAATTATTTTTTAATGGAGCATTTAATATCAACCTTTGATCTAATTTAATCTTGACTGTTAGATTGACAGGGAAGTTACCAAGAACAAAAGGGCTAGGGCAAGCAAAAAGTTCATTAATTGTGTTCTGTGTTCATCTTCAGGAGAGATTTTTGAAGAGAGAGAAAGAAGAAAAGTGATTGTTTTGGAGAGAATTCAAAACCAGTAGAGAGAAGACATTCCATAACACAAAAATCGAGGAGCAGATCAAAATTTATGAGGGAAGCACGAAAATTGAGAAGACTGCACAAAAATCGAGAAGAGCCACATAAATTGAGAAAGGGCACAAATTTCTAGAATCCATACAACAGTATGATTTGGCACAAATTTTGAGGGCAGTCTAACATTTCTCTACAGCTGTATGACTGCATTAAATTCCTGCATGTTTTTCAAGGTACGGATGTTAGAATTCGTATAGTGTGATTTTGGCATGTTTGCTAAGGTGAACGTACAAAATTAAGTTTATGTTTCATACAATAGTCTGGCGGCACAGTTTTTGAGGAAAGGTACATAATATTAATTGCTATCCGTACAACAATTATTTGACACAAATTTTGAGGTTGTTTTGGCACATTTTTCAAGAAAGGAGTTACAACATTGGGTTCAAATTTGGAGATCGAAAATAGATAAATACTGTTGATTTTTATTCTTGTAATTTTGCTGAAGAAAAAATAAAATCTCTCACTCAAAAAACAGGTTTTCCCTTGGGGGTTTTATCCTGGACCATTGGTAAAAAACAAGTGTCTAAATTTTCATGTGTGTAAATGTCTGAAATTTTATGATTTTTGTTTTGCAGTTTGAAAAGAAAATTTTTGAGTTTGTTTAAAATTGACAAAAAGTTTTCACATGTGTTTTAGTCTGGTTAATTTGTGAAAAATTATGCATTGAAAGGGGCATTAAACAATGCAGAGAATCCTAAAGGCTTGAAACCGGGTTGGGGAAACTTCTAAAAAATTTCAGTATAGTGAGTGTCTCTCAGTCATCTCTCCCTCTCAAGGAGGGATACATTCTCCACTACTCCAAGTCTTCCACGAAAGTATTCAAATTTCACCCTGGGAAGAGGCTTGGTGAGAACATCTGTAGTCTAGTCATATGTCGGAATATACTGTAGCTCTACCACACCTTTATGCACCATATCACGTATGAAGTGATACCGAATCTCTATGTGCTTTTTCTTGTCATGAAGTACAAGATTAACTGACATCTGCACACAACTCTGGATATCATAGTGAATCATAGTTGGCTTTGAAATCTGGTCAAACAATCCTGCAAGAAGTTTACTAAGCCAAAATGCTTCTCTGGTTGCTGAACTAGCAGCCATATACTCGACCTCTGTAGTACTGAGAGCTATTGAGTTATGCTTCTTACTGCACCAGGAAATAACTACAGAACCTAGACCGAAACAACATCCCGAAGTGCTCTTCCTATTAATAGAGCATCCGACCCAATCTGAGTCTATAAACCCTTACAATTTCAAGTCACATTCTGAATCATATTGTAGACCATATCCCACAGTGCCACGTAAGTATCTGAGCACATGTTTTGTAGCAATCTAGTGAATCTGCTTCAGTTCGCACATGAATTGACTGAGAGCATTCACAACAAAACAAATATATTGTTTGGTCTTTGTCAGATACATCAAGGACCCAATCAACTGACGATACATGGTGGGATCAATCAAATTTGAATATGAAGCAGAATCCCTGAACTTCTTCAAGTTTGCATCTATCGGAGTAGCTATGGACTTGCAGTCCAACATTTCGAATTTCTTCAGTATATCTATGGTGTATTGTCCTTGTCCTAGGAAAATCTCTTTCTGCCTCTGCTGTACTTCTAATCCCAAGAAGTAGTGCATCAATTCAAGATCCTTCATTTCAAACTCAGAGGCGAGTTTCTTCTTACACCATAAGATAAGTTTCTCATTTTCTGTAAGAAACAAGTCATTAACATATAGTACCAAAATCAATGGCTCATTATTCACAACCTTGTAGTAAAGGTTGGGGTTTGCATCACTCTTGGTGAATCTCAGACTCACCAGGAATCCGTTTATCCGCCCATACCAAGGACGAGGTGCTTGCTTGAGTCCATATAACGCCTTTTTCAACTTGCATATGTGAGACTCCTTTCAATGGACAAAAAAATCTTCTGGTTGTTCAATATATACTTCTTCCTCAATAATACCATTGAGAAAGGCAGTCTTGACATCCATGTGATGCCATTTCCATCCCATAGCTGAAGCAATAGCAATGATTGATATGATGGAAGTGTATTGAGCCACAGGTGCAAATGTCTCATCATAATTGACTCCCTCTTTTTGAGAGAACCCTCTGGCAACAGATCTAGCTTTGTATTTTTCAATACTCCCATCTGCTCCATGTTTGATTTTGTATAGCCATCTGGAAGTTACAATTGACTTCCCCTTAGGTCTCGGGACAATCTCCCACACATCATTCTTCATAATGGATTTATATTCTTCCAACATGGCATCCTTCTAAACTTGGTGTCTGGATGTATTTTCATAAGTGGTGGATTATGAGTCAATTATATGACTCATCAATGCAACATAACTGGAGAACCTCTGAGGTCTTTTGCTTTCTCGGAAATTGCCATGTGGAGCCTCATGTCCCTCTGCATCCTGTAAGGTTTGTTGTGCCCATCTAGGTCTTATTGTCATATCTTCGGGAATATCAACTGTCGCAACTGGATCAATGGGATCGATGGGTTCATCTTTTCCTACTAAGTCCTTCTGAACTGGAGAGGGAGACGATCTCATCTCCAATTCCTCATCATCGATCTCCATGTCTAATCCTCTGCCTTTCTTGACAACCATTTCTTCTTCAAAGGTCACATCGCTACTAATTTTGATCTGACTGGATCCTGGGATATAGACTTTGTAGGCCTTTGAAGATTCATTATATCCCATGAATGTTCCCTTCTTTCTCAAAGGTCCTATTTTGGGCACACAAATGTAGACAGAAAAGTAATTGTCCATCCTAGTGATGACCAGGTTCATCAAGGATCCTTCGAGTCAAAACAACAGTGTCATCAAGTTTCTACTATATGTAATAGAATCAAATCCTTGTATTTGAGGGATAACTCCCTCTGTCTCTCAGAAATCGGTTGAGTAAATCTTGTTGAAGTAACAGATAGACCGACATTCGTAGAATCTTTCTGCTTCTGATCACCAAATCTATGCATGAGATTATTCTGGGTCTGAGAGTCATAGTACATGCTTCTAGAGGATTTATGCTTCCGTTCCATCCGTATATCAATGGGATCACTTGTCCTTGTAGATCATGGCATTCCCTACATGTCAAATCCCGTCAGATGGTTAGCAATATTTTATAATCAATGTATTAACAAAATAATGTAGGAAACCTTTTAGTCAATGCTTCGACACAACGCATGTAAGGTCATTATCCGGATGCTTATGGTGTCCATTATAGCATACCATTAAGAGTGTGTACCACTCCAGTATGTTATAAAGGAGTTGTCATCCTAGATGGGTTGTGCAACATGACAGGCTATTTAACTACCTGAATTTAGAAATGTAGATATGTGTAAAACATATTAAAAAACAACTAGATCTAATCTATTAGAGCATGTAAAATCAAATACTTATCTTTTGTAGTTTTGTGGGTGGGATCCCACTGTCAGAGTCCATTGATATTCATATGCTTTCTTGACGATTATCACAGTTTGGATCTTCAAATCATTTCTTAGAAGAAGAACTCTGAACGATCATCCTTCCTTGGCTCCTTGTGAGGAGGGTCTTCTTCTGCATCGACAGTTGAAGCTTCCTGCTTCCTTTTCTGGGAACTTCGACATCTACTGGCATAATGATCATATTTCCTGCACCCGTAGCATTGGATCTAAGATAAATCCTTCTTTTGTTTCTTTTGATTTGGGGGAGGACTTGATCTCTTATCTCGATGCTTCTGAATGTACGGATTCCTTCCCCTTCCCTTGCCTTTCTTGGCATGAGACACGGATGCTTGATTTTCCTTAGGTTGAGTACCATGAAATATTTGGCGTGCTGCGATTCTTGTTTCTTCCTGAGTGCATTCTGCCTATAGTCTATCAAATTTGGGCAACTTGGTTTGACACTTATAGTTTGGATGAAAGACTCGCAAGATGGAGGGAGACCATTTAAGGTGGTCATGACAAGATTCTTTTCTTCAAGATTGTCTCCACTGGACTTTAGCTTGTCTCGGAGCTCTGTGATCCTCATGAAATATGAGGCAATATTTTCGGACTTCTTCATCTTCATATTCAATAGTTGATTCCTCAATGTGAGAGTCACATTGATGCTACTATGTTCAAATAGCTTCTTTAGGGTTTTGAACATCCTTCTCACTATCGACTTTCTGATATCCAAGGAACCAAGTGATCTCTAACTAAGTCCACTAAAATTCTTCTTGCTTTGGCATCATTCTTTCTCCAACGAGATTTGTCTTCTTCGGCTTCCGGTTTTGGCACCTTTCCATTTACACACTGTAATAGGTCATTTTCTTCTAGTAGAGGAGAACCCTAGAATTCCAGGGGATGAAGTTGGAAGCCCCTTCTTGTCATGTATCCCAATTTCAATAACATTTTATGTTTAAGAAGACATTATATTTTTTTTTTATTGTAAAGTTTGTGACTATTGATTAAGTGGGGTCAAGGATGATTGTAATTAATTATGTTGAATATTTTATTATTTAATAAATAGAAGATGAGACAAATAGCCTAAGGAGGCTGTTGAATGAGTGTCCATTGACCCATTAGGAGGAATAGACTGAGGTGAGAGTAAACTGACACATGGCGGCATCCTCAACCACTTCTAGCCGTTGCAGGGGAAAACTTCCCTAATTTTGTGGTAATGTTCCCCAAGAAAGTGGAACATAGCAGGTGGCTCATTAATTGAAAAGCTGACCAAAAAGACCTAGGCATGCATATATCTATCCATTGAATTCAATAGGAGGCTGTTCAATCATTACCTTGTGAAATTTTCTGAAGTTGAGAAAGGAGCACAAGAGATTCGATGAGGGGAAAGTTAGAAGTGGATTGAGTGTTTAAGACCGCATTCAGAACTAGTTCAGCTAGGTAGCTGAATTCCTTATTGCTGAGGACAGAAGTACTGTTGTTAAGTACTTTTGTGGAGTTGCAGGGGTATTTAATCCCATTTCTTCACACAGTGCTTTCATCTTGGTGGATCAATAGACAGGCTCAGGGGTCCTCCATGAGTCCTCAAACAAGCATTTGAGCTATTTTTAGGAAAATGTTGGGTGGAATGGGCTCCTTGGGCTGTTTGTCTCTTCTACAATTACCAGGTTCCACCGTGTTATCTTATTTACCTTTATGCAAGAAAATTATTGAAACGAAAGTAGTCGTAATTAGTTTTACTATTATTTGTTAGGATATCTAGACACTTAGGAGTTAGTTAAGATCAACTTGTGTAATATATCCGTTAGGTAAAAGTGTGTTTCTTTATTATGTATTAGTATTTATTTGTAAATATTATAATCCGATGGTCACGATATGTTCTAGACATAGAGTGATCCGACAATTCAAATTCTCTTAAATCATACCTACCATTGATCCGTTGCTTAACACACCCGATTGGTCTATGATCTCTATTTAAAGAGCATAGAGGGTCCTTGGCTAGTTGATCGATTATGAGAAGCTCATGTAACTTTCTTTCTTTTGCATAATAAATTGCTCCAAGTAGCTATTTGGCTGGGGCTGTGGACTGTTTCCCTCTCGAGGGTTTTAACCACGTGACAAACATCAGTGTGTTGATCTATGATTTATTTATGTGAAGTGTTTGTTCAAGGTGTTCGGTCTTTTGGGAGTACCTTGTGTACCCGAACATAGTATCAGAGTGTTTATGAAGAGCCGCTTTCGGTTTTGATCAAGATTTGGAACCGGTGTTGCCGAAAGTTTGAAATGGTTTTTTTGGTTTTGGAGTTTCTATGCATTTGTGGCCTATGGGAGCTGTTCCATTGCGTCCGGAGTGTCGTTTCCATTGGGAAATAGTTTTCGTTTCATCGAAAACCATTTCCGTTTGATCCAGAAACACCCATTTCGGCAAATATGAAGGTATAATGTTACAGTGACGAATTTGTTTATTTTTTTTTTAAATCTCTCATATTTTATCAGTTTTATTATTAGATCTTTATTGTATTAGTCTCGAACTATTGTTTTCCCTGGTTGCGTATACTCTTTGTCGTGCACCTTGTGCGATTGCGGTGAATCAGAAACAGAAAGAGAATTTTTTTTTCTTGTCTTCTCGGCTATGTATGCTCTTTCCCGTGCACCTTGTGCGATCACGACAAATAAGAAACAACGAGAAAACTTGAAAACGTAGACTTTCCAGGTAAGCTAACCAAGATCTAACCCCATTGTGTGGAATTTTTTTGTTTTGTTTTTGTTTTTCATTTTTTTTGTGATTTGCGGGGAAAAAAGGCAAGCATGGAGAACGAGAGAGAAGAGTAAAAAAAAAAAAACCCCTTCCTCTTTCCATTCTTTTATGTACCTTTTAAACTTAGCTCACTTGGTCCAAAGTTGCTTTATTCCTTGATAAGTCTTGAGTTCAAGTCTTATCTAGTTACTTTTTAGTGCATGCAATTTCTATTTTCAAGTTATTTTATTGTAGAAGTGCATCTCACATAAATAAAATAAAATAAAAAGTGAGTGACTTAAGTTTTTTAATTTATTGCTGCACTATTTAAAAGTAACATTATTGTAAAAGTGAACATCACTTATTTTACAAAAGTGATTCACTCAAAAAACAATTTTTTTGTAAGTGATTGTCAAAGGTTCATCTTGGGAATAAGGGGGTTCTTTTTTTTTGGGTCAAGTTAATATCTACCACGTCACTATTGGGGACATCTTCAACATTTTCTTTGATCAAGCATAACTTCATCATCCAGAATTAGTTTTCAGTGCCGTTTTTTTTTAAACTGCATATTTTTTCGAGCTCTTTGCATCTAGACAATTAGTTTCTGTTCTTTCAACCATTAGTTTATAGTATGACCACACCTTGTGATATTATACTCACAAGTTCTAACTATTTCTCATGGAAATCTCGTATGGAGGATGTTCTGCGAAGTAGAGGACTTTTTAGAATAACCTCAGGAAAAGAAATAGAACCCATTGATGATGATAAAAAAATTAAATGGGCAAATAGATGTGATGAAGCTCGTGGATTGAATTGGATGTCAATCTCTACTGATTTGCGATTCCACATATCTGCAATTGATGAACTTGTTATAGCTTGGGAAAAGTTGGAATTTGTGTTTGGTAAACACAATGAAATTTGGGGTCATTAACTTGAGAATGAGTTGATTTCCTTGAATCCAAATGATTTTGCATGCATTTAAGACTATTTATCTAAGTATAAAACTCTTAGACTCTTATGTGCAGAATGCGAGATTAAGAAATAAGACAAACAATGTATTTATCATATTCTTTTCAAACTTGGACCTGCATATTCTGTTTTTGTATCTACATTCTACTCCATGAAAGAATCCTTGACTGCAGCTAGCAATCAAGACCGTAGTCTTGAATCATTTTGTGATTCCTTAATTAAAGAGCAAGATAAGCTCATTCATCTTGGAATAATTAACAATGCAGATACATCTGGGAAAGCCTTATTGTCCCAACAGAAAGAAAAGTCCAAGCCTCCAAAGAAACATAATTTTCGCAATAATAAGCCAAACAACAAGGGTCCCAAACCCTCTTAGTCAGCTCCTTCTTTAAAAAATGACAAAGGATCAAAGCCAAAAGGAAAGAAGACTGAGTGTCATTGCAATTTTTGTGGGAAGGATAATCATGATGAATTTAAGTGTTTCAAGAAGATGGCAGCCTTAGAAGCAACAATGAAGAAGCACCACATCAACCTAGATTCGTCTTCAGAATCTACCGCTCATGGACATGCATTTTGTGCTTCTGGTTACTCTTATACTGCATCTTCTTCTTCTACTTCAATTGAATGGCTCATTGATTTTGGAGCATCTTATCTTATGGCTAAGGATCAAGCCATCTTTTCTACTATGCATGAATGTAACACTAAGCAAATATTTGTTGGTGATGATGGATCTCCAAGTGTTGTAGGATCTGAAACAGTTTCAGTAGAAAATGGTCATTTCAGTGATGTACTATGTGTTCCAAAAATTTCCTGCAATTTGTTATCAGTCTATCAAATTACTCATTCGGGTGAAGGTAAAACTGTGACGTTTACACCTCACCAAGTTGCAATCAAGGATTTTAAAAATCCTCAAATGTCCTTGCTATTGGAACTGTTGATGATATTACCGGGTTGTACAAATTTAACAACTTTGGGTCATCACCTTTTCCTTCAGTTTTTCTTGCTCATAGTGATAACTTGAGCAAACTTTGGCATGAGCGATTTGGTCACTTAAATTATTGTTCATTGCAACAACTATGTAAAGACACTATGGTGACTGGTCTTCCGATGGTATCTTGCAAGGATGGTGTTTGTTTCGGTTGTGTACTTGGAAAACATTATCGGGACAGTTTTGACAAACGTGCCTCTTGGCACGCCTCGGTTCCCTTGGAGCTTGTGCTTAGTGACTTGTGTGGCCCTCTTCCATCTGCTTCATTTTCTGGTTTCAAATATTTCTTAACTTTCATTAATGACTACTCCAAATGCACTTGGGTTTACTTCCTAAAACTTAAGAGCGAAGCATTTAACATGTTCTTGGCCTACAAGGCCCTTGTTGAAAAACAATCTGGGCATCAAGTTATTAAGTTAAGATTTGACAATGGAGGAGAATATGTTAACAACAAGTTCACTACTTTCTGCACTGAACAATGAATCCAACACCAACACACTGTTCCATATACACCACAACAAAATGGTGTAGCTGAACGAAAGAACCACACTTTAAAAGAAATGGCTAATTGTATGATCCAATCTAAGGGACTAAGTCTTCAATATTGGGTTGAGGCCATAAATTGTGCAAATTACATAGTTAATCGCACACCCACTAAAGCTTTACAAGGTATAACACCGGAAGAAGCATGGAGTAAAATTAAACTAGATGTAAGTCACTTTCGTGTGTTTGGTTGTGAAGCATGGGCTCACATTCCAGATTAAAAATGGAAAGCATTGTAGCCTAAAAGTGAAAAGTGCATATTTGTTGGATATTCTGAAGATGTAAAAGGTTATAGACTTCTTTAGCCACATTCTCATGATATAATCATTAGAAGAGATGTTAAATTTGATGAAAATCTCTTGGCCTACGAGCCTAACTTGGCGGGTGTGCCATCTTTGGCCTGCGAGCCTGATTCGACGATTGTGCCTTCTTCTTCTTCTTCCAACTTCCTTGACAAGTTTCCAACTCCAGTTTTTGATGATGACAGCGGGGATGAAAATCCACCTCCGCCTACTCATGTTTCTCCAATTGCACCAGCACCAATACTTCCTCGATGGGTCCATTCAACATGTGAAGCAGCTGGTGATCTTGCCGGTGATCCTAGAGATCAAGGTCGAACATGTTCTCAGTTTTAGCGAGCCTCTTCTCTTTTGGCTTAAGTTTCCGAGAATCATGATCCAGAAACTTTTGCAGAAGCTTCAGGAAATCTAGATTGGGATGCAGCTATGGATGAAGAATATCGTTCCTTAATGGTGAACGATACTTGGGATCTTATTCCTCTTCCAAAAGGAAGAAAACTTATCAGATGTAAATGGGTCTACAGAACTAAGTATGCATCAGATGGAAGTGTTGAAAGACTTAATGCAAGGTTAGTTGCCAAAGGTTTTTCCCAAGTTGAAGGGATTGACTACTATGAAACCTTTGCTCCTGTTTTAAAAATGAATTCCTTTCGTCTTGTTCTTTCCCTTGCAGCCTTACATAACTGGGAAGTCCATCAAATGGATGTCAAGTCTGCCTTTTTACATGGTGATTTACATGAGGAAATTTACATGGAACAACCTCCTGGATATGTTCAGAATAACTCTAGCCTTGTCTGTCTCCTTAAGAAATCCTTATATGGCCTTAAGCAAGCTCCTAGAGCTGGGTATGCCAAAATGGATAGCTTTCTTCTTGACACTGGTTTTTCTAGATGCCATTCTGACCCCAATGTCTATACCAAGAAAGTAGGAAACCATCTCATCATAATTGTTCTTTATGTTGATGATCTTATCCTTACTGGTAGTGACCCTAAACTTATAACCCATGTGAAATCCAGTCTTAAGCAAAATTTTGAAATGTCAGACTTATGACATTTGCATTATTTTCTTGGTCTCCAAGTCTTGCAAACCAAAGAAGGAATCTTTCTTTCCCAGTCTAAGTATGCTTGTGACCTTCTTTGTCGCTTCCACATGGAAGATTGTAAACCCGCCCCTTCTCCCTTCCAGTCTGGAGTCAAACTTTCTGCCACTTGTACTTCCCCTGAAGTAGATGCCACCTTGTATCATCAGCTTGTTGGTAGACTTTTATACTTGACTCATTCCCGTCCTGACTTTTCCTTTGCCGTTGGTTGTGTTGCCCGTTATATGCAAACTCCTCATGAAAGTCACTGGAAAGTAGCAAAAATAATACTTCGATATATTCGAGGTACAATTCTTTGGGATTCATTATAGTACAGGGGGGAAACCTTTGTTGTTTGGTTTCATTGATTCAGATTGGGCTGGCGATCTTGATGATCGAAATTCTACTGCAGGTTATGTTTTCAGTCTGTGATCTGGACCTATCACTTGGGATTGTAAGAAACAACAAGCTCTTGCTCTTTCTTCAGCAAAAGCAGAATATTGAGCCGCAGTTAATGCCAGTTAGGAAGTTTTATTGCTTCGACAGATCCTTTCAGAGTTTGGATTCGAGCAACAACAACCTACTCCATTTTGGTGCGACAATCAAAGTGCCATCAAGCTTGCCAAAGATCCAGTTCTACAAACACGCAGTAAACATATTGAGCTACACATGCACTTCATCAGAAATCTTGTTCATGATCGTGTTCTTGAAATGCTCTATTGCCCTACAGACGATCAAGTTGTAGACATCTTCACCAAGTCTCTTACAGAAGCGAAGTTTTCTAAACTTCGATCTATGTTAGGAGTTCAGGAATGTGTCCTTAAGGGGGGATAGGCTCTAATGCCTCATTCGTTCTCCTAATAGTGTCACTTTTGTAACCCTTTCAATCCTATCCCAAGTTGTTCTTAAGGGGGGATGTTAGGATATTTAGACACTTAGGAGTTAGTTAAGATCAACTTGTGTAATATATCCGTTAGGTAAAAGTGTGTTTCTTTTGTATGCATTAGTATGTATTTGTAAATATTCTAATCCGACGGTCATGATATGTTCTAGACATAGAGTGATCCGACAGTTCAACTTCTCTTAGATCATACCTACCATTGATCCTTGGCTTAACACCCGATTGGTCTATGATCTCTATTTAAAGAGCATAGAGGGTCCTTGGCTAGTTGATCGATTATGAGAAGCTCATGTGACTTTCTTTCTTTTGCATAATAAATTGCTGAAAGTAGCTATTTGGCTGGGGCTGTGGACTATTTCCCTCTCGAGGGTTTTAACCACGTGACAAATATCGGTGTGTTGATCTGTGATTTATTTGTGTGAAGCGGTTGCTCAAGGTGTTCGGTCTTTTGGGAGTACCCTGTGTACCCGAACATTATTACTTAGATACTTTGCATCTGCAAATAGACTTTTTAAGTTTGCATTTCATTCAGGAAAGTTTACTTGTATATGTTTAACATAATAGGTGAGTCTAAAATTAGAAATTTTTGGTTAATTAGTAAAATTTCCTTTCTGCTTTTTTCCACTCATCTTACGATGAAGTACTCTAGTACAGAAGGTTGTTTAACTGTAGATAGGAATGATTATACATGGATGAAATGAATCTGAACTAATATTGAACTATAGAGTTTCCATTGAAATAAATCAACAATCTTTCCTCTGATAAGATTCTCAACAATATCTTCAAGTAACTGTTTTAACTTTGGAAACTTTTTATTGTCATTTTCTAGCTATTTTACCATGTAGAACATTATATAAAGTATATTATAGTAAAGTCTTTGTCACACAACCATGGAACTGGGTGAAGTGTAATACATTAATAAGTACAGTATTGTAACCTAAATTATGTACACTCAGTAAAGAAATAAACCAATCACGATTTAATACTGTAAAACCTAAAATATAACCAATGTTACTCTAGTCATATTATAATAATTAATGCACAAGTTAAACCTCAATCTGTTTCTTTTAAACATCTAACATGGTAAGTTCAGAATGAATAGTCAATAAACTAAAAATGGTAGGATTATAATACCTATTGTATTATACTACATAAATTAAATAACTAGTAAACCAAGCTGTAAATAATCAAAACAACTATATTATTATAAATTGTAAACTGTTTTGTTTTCAAAAACCCTAATCTATTAATATAAACTTTCATATCCATTCCAGAATCTATTATGAATTTGGATAGATTCCAACTCTTCAATATAAACAGACAAACTATCATAATTTAATAATTGTTTATACCAAAAATCAAAATTATAAAGATACTCTAAATATCAAATTGTTAATAAAAAAAAAACCCTAGGATAATCCTTAACAAGTGCAGCTTTTACAAATAGAATTTCAACCAATTACATTGGCCAATGGTCTAAACCATTTCGCAGCCAATGGTGGTAAAAGAATTTACCACCAATTATTGTCTTAACATAAGTCTATTGTTTACCCAACATAATGCTTTATAGAACCAAAATTTGCAAAATGAAAACAAAAGCTAACAGGTATTTTTACACTGGCCCGTAAGCTCTGCCCTTAAAACAACCTTAACATAGTCTTTACATTATCAAAAAAATTAATACAAACGCCATTAGTACCAAAAGCCTTAACAATTTCGTAGCCTCGACAGAGTTACAATAGTGGAGCAAAAGGGTGAAGAAGTTTCCTCATAACATATTCACAGTATAGAACTACGATATCAAAACCTAGAAATGTTATTATATTTACCCTAATCTTTATTTACAAGATCCGTAGCTCACAGGTGAAACCCTAAGGGTTTTCACTGAAGATAGCCTTATGGCCTCCACCTTGTTCGTTCCCTAACAAAAACAACGAACTACTACAAGTATTATAAACACTACATTAACAAACTGCAAATACCACCAGTGTCACCGCAACACCATCACGATGAAGGGTACCCCAGGGATGGAATTGAGGCTTACCGAGCCTTTGGAGTTCAAACCCTTAAGCTTCAGAGCAAACGCTTTCACATTCGACTGTACATTGTCGATTTTTTCACCTACAAACAACATGTGCTTGAACTGTTAGTATTTGGCTTCGTTTTGATAGATAAATAAAAGAAAATAAAATGCTGAGAAGAGTCGTTACCACTTACTAGTTTAAACATTGAGCTCGAAGAAACGATGATGGAAAAGAAACAGAGCTTTAAACTTGGTAACACCATGGTCGAGCACAAAGCCAACGTTAATGGCGAAAAAATCCAAGCAGTAAGCTTGCTAACGCCACAACAACAAGAGTAAACACTGTTTAAAACGTTGACCTGGAAGATAAGGAGATGGTGAAGAACCAGGGATCGAGTCTGCTAACTCCACGGGAATCCAAGAGTGTCAATTGTTACAGAGATCCGAGAAGGCCGAGGGCCTGTCAACCCACTCTCCCTTACCAAAAATAAACAACAAATGAAACCAAGTGAGTTTTTAGGGTAAGGCTTTGAATGCCATGCATAGGGTTTATCACCCAAACCCTTCTTCAAATGAGTATCCACCATGTGGAATCCACTATTGTCAAAATCTTTTACCATTTGTTATAGTTTTGAACCTACACAATTTAACCCTACATTATATACAAAGTAATACCATTACTTTGGTTTAAATTTAAACAAGTCATTTAGTATGTGGAGGTTTTGAGCTAGATTATAGTTTATATATATGCATTGTCAAGCTCTAGCTAGGTTTAGTTATTATTGTATGCATTGGTTTTATGCCCGGGATAGTTTCATTGATTTTGTAAGTTAATTTCTAGCTATAATTTTAGTGATGTTAATCTTTTATGCTTAGGCAATATTTAGGGTTAATTTGGATAGAATCCATAGTTATAAAACATTTGGAAGGTATTAGGGCTTCTAGTACCAAAAACAACTAAAAACATGCTGAATAATCACATACCATTAATCATGTAACTTATTTGTTTAAAAGCAAATAATTACTCTATTAACTCTAAATTATTACCTCGGTAGAATAGTTCTTGCTATAGGCCTAGGAATTTATTTTACATTTCGATAATCTAACGATAAATAGAGATTAAGGACTTTTCTTAACCTACTCTTTTAGTCTTTAGAGCTTTAAAATTCTTACATCGTAAACCTGGAAGTAAATTTTTACCTGAATCTTGTACAAGCATCAGATCTGCATTGGCTTTGAAAAAGCTAAGTAAGCCTTGGGCTAACCTCAAGCCCCCTTCAATAAGAAAAGAAAACAACCATTAGAATCATATGCATTCTTACAAACAAACCAATGATCTGAATTCAATAATTTGAAACTCATTAACTTTTGATAAACTTTGATTCAAAATTGAAAATCAATATAGATTGAATACGGATAATGACATGTGACTTACAAGTTAGTAAGTAAATTTATGTAGCCTTTTCGTTACAGTTAATCAAAGAGAATTAACTCCTAAGTTTCTCTTTATGTCTTGTTTTAATAAACTATCTGTTAACTAAACTAAAGTTAGTTATTAAACTAGCATTTTGGCTATGACTTAACATTAAATGTTACATAGAAAAAATTTAAATTTTTGTGAATTTTTGGAGATGTCACACTTCCAAACGATATTTAGCCTTCATGTTGATCATCTTGACTGTAGATCTGGATCTGAGACCCTAGCAGAGGCTAGGTAAAAAATGAAAGTCAGAGTTTTGCAAAACTAACTCCACAGATAAATGCGCCCTAGAGAGGTGAGTTGAGTAGAGGTAGAGTCGAGCAAAAACTATGGAGAAAGTAGGTCAAAACTAGAAACCCTAATTTATGTTGCAACAACAGAATTAGGTCAAAATTGAAAATTCTCAAAATTGAATTCTTTCTTCACCAAAAGATGCGCCCTCCTTAGAGCAAAATTCCCAAGGATTTTTTTGTTTTGTTTTGTTTTGTTTTGTTTTGTTTTGTTTTGTCAAAAGGTTGAGGGAAGATCTTGAAACATGAAACCCTAGTTTCGACAGGTTGCCAACAGAGTTCGGACAATGACTTCTTATAGTACTACTCTGATACCATGTTATATTTTCTTAAAATTATAGTCGTATATCTTAATTGCATTTATCAATAGGATCACTAGAAGATAGACAAAACACAGAACAATAACACAAGTATTTTTAACCTGGGAAACCCAATTGGGAGAAAACCTGGCAACCTTCGTCTAGAGATAATAATTCTGAGATCATAGTACAATGAAGAAAGAAAATAAAAATATGGAAATGCTTTCCAAAGATTGAAACCCTGAAAACAGTCTTCTTCTGCAGTGTATGTGAACTTCTCTGAGCTGCTATGTAGTTGCACTCTGCTAAAAATTGCGAACTTCACTTGTGCTTCTGTGCTGATGTTGTGTGTAATAATGAGGGGCACCTCTTATTTATACTGTTTTCCTACCAAAAATCAACTGGGGCCGACTTCACTTGGGGGAGAAATATAATTTTATATTTCATAATTTATATTTTATTCTTTTATTGCTAGCTTTTTACCCCAAGGCTTACATTGTTCTTTCTAGGGTTTGTATGAATGATTACAACAAGTTCAACTTCCGAAGGAGGACAATAAGAATAGATTCTGAAGTTGCACAAAATCCAACACTCCCTCTCAACAAGGAAGGTATTCTTCGGGTGCTCAATAACATAATCATCATCACCCATTTTCAAGATGAACAATGTTTTCTAAAGAAAACGTTTATTAAATAGGTATTTAGCTTAGTACAAATCTCCCAATTTACTTGAGAGGAACCTCGTGCAATAAATAATGAAAATGCACGATATAACAAAAATAACAGAACACGGAATTTTATTGATCACATGCCACTTCGAGGGGGAAACCTCCTTTGAGCAAGGTCAATACAAATAACTCGTGGATACCTTCATTGGCCTCAACACTTACTTATATACTAAGTCTAATCTAAACAACTATTACCCCCCATGAATGTGGGATAATACAATATACTCACAAGATGACTTACAAAGCATATGTGTCCAACAACAATATACTTAACATAGTAAAGAGAAGGGTTGACATGGGTTTCTAACATCCCCTCCCTCTTAGAATAGCTTTGTCCCCAAAGCTTTAGATGTGGAAATTGTTGATAAATATGAAGGAATGGTTCCCATGTAGCATCTTCTGTTTGTAATCCGTGCCATTGAATTAATGTCTCTGTGATGGATCGAGAGCAAAGATGACGAATGTGCCTATTGAGGATGGTCTCCGACTTGAAAATAATGGATCCTTCATTATCCAGTTTTGGTAAAAAAGTGTGTGCTTTGATGTTGGCCGATAACTTTCTTGAGACAAGAGACATGAAAAACTGGGTGAATGTGAGAAGAAGGAAGTTCCAATTTATAAGCAACAAACCCAATATTATGAAGAACCTTATATGGCCCATAGAACTTTGGATCCAACTTATGACACAATATTACGAAGAGCCTTATATGGCCCATAGAAATTTGGATCCAGCTTATGATGCCCTTTGAGTTTCAGGAAGGAGTTCTTGTAAGGCTATAGACGAAGAAAATCCATATCACCGACTTGAAAAGTGCACTCAGAATGGTGTTGATCGGCTTGTCATTTCATTTGATTTCTTGCCATGTGAAGATTGTCCTACAAAATGTAAAGAATCTGATCTCAGTTTCAAAGAACCGTGTTAACTGCCTGAACTAGTGAACTGCTGGGGGTGTATGGACGGAGCATTGGTGTTGCTTGACCATGGACTGCTTCATATGGAATCATTTTAGATGCAATGTAGTAGGAGGTATTGTACCACCATTCAAAGAGAGGGAGCAACTTTGACCACTGATGTTGTTGTTCAGAGGTGAAGCAATGAATATAAGTTTCCAAACATTTGTTGATAACTTCAGTTTGACCATCTGTTTGTGGGTGATACCCAGAACTCCTCTTTAGTTTGGTGCTAGTGTAGCAAAATAGTTCTGTAAAAAATTGACTTGTGAAAGCTGCATCGTCGAAGATATGGTCCATGAAAATTTGTACGACTGAAGAGGAGGTATATGGATGGCTGAGTGAACAAAAATGACTATGGTTGGAGAGGCGATCAACCATAACCAATATCATTATCTCTCCTCCATATTTAGGGAGCCCATCAATGAAATTCATTGAAATATTTGTCAAAACCCGTGTAGGGATGGGCTTGACGTTGGGAGGGATGCTTCCAGGAGGGAGTGGAATACAATGGTTGTCTGGTCTTGAAGGTGGAAATCCCATTGGTTCAGCAAAAACACATGCATATCAATCCAAAATTTGTTGTAGAGCCAAGCGAGTAGTGGAGATCGTCGATGGTTTCATCTGAATGGAATGGAGCTGAGTGTCGGATGACACCATGTGAATTCTACTTAAGGATATTTTCCATGCGATGTGAAATGATGATGCCGAGAGACCCTGGTTGTAAACCCTTCAATTTGTGTTTTTTTCCATTGATTGAAAACTACATCCAAAGTTCAGCAAAATCCCATAAGATGGGTCCAAGTGTGTGTAACCATTGAGCTTCGAAAACACATCACAATCGCCTAAGGGCAAGGAAAACATGTTAGAGCACAAGTTATAATCTACAATAGTTGCACACATTGCGACACTTTCCTTTGCAGGGTAAGGTGCTCCCATTGGAAATCATGACTTTAAAGATGGAGCAAGGATGGACAAAACAATCATCCTATTTGGCGATTCGAGGGTCAATGAAGTATGAGTGCTACAAGAATCAATGAGTATTGTAAGAGGGGTATTCTTGAAGAAACCCTTGACCCGCATGGTTTGTGGGCTAGTGACTCTAACTAATGCATGGAGATATATCTCTGGGTGGTTGTCTTAAGAAGGAGGATCAACAGGAGGCTTCTGAATGTCGACCTAATCATCTACTAGATCCTGAGCATTGTCACAAATTTCAGGTGCATGCAGAGAGGCCACATCCAAGAGATAGATATTTTTCTCATCACATCGATGTCCTTGGGTGAATTTCTCATCACAATTATAACAAAGCCCCTTTTTCTGTACGTGCCCGCATCTCGGTTTCAGATAAATGCTTGATATGAGCGGTTCTAGAATCTGGTGTGATTGGAGGTCTTTGGGAAACCATATTTTTGAATGGAACAAAAGTGGATTGGGAGCATTGTTGAGCTATGATCTTGTCCTCCACCAACTTAGCCAACCCTTGGGCTTCCATCATTGTGCTAGGGAAAAACATTTTAACCTCAGATCAGATTGCATCCTTCAGACTACTGATAAAACAACTCCTATAGAATGCATCAGACAATCCTTTTGTATGATTGGCCAATTTCTCACCAATTTCTCAAATTCTGTTTGATATTCTCTCATAGTGCCAATTTGACAAATTTTAGTGGAGTGCTCTTGTGAAGTCATCAAAAGAACTAGGGCCAAATCGTTGCAAAAGGAGTTGGCAAAAATATGTCCATTTTGGCTCTTCATGATCCTTGATGTACCAACGGAACCATTGAAGAGCTTCATGTTCCAAATGAAAGGATGCAAGTGGGACTTTTGTGACATCAAAAGTGTTATGCAGACTGGAATATTGTTCTTCCATGTATATCCATCCAGTCGGATCATCACCATTGAAGCGAGGGAAATCAAGCTTCGACCCATGAAAAATTGTTGGAAGAAGAGAACCCAGTGTTTGCAGAATACTCTGGATGACGTCTATTGTTCATGGTTGAATGCTGAAGATGGAGGCCGAGATTTTTTTTATTATCTAGATCTTGGAGTTTGGTCTTGGGAGCGGCATGTTCATCTTTCATTTGTTTATCTGTTTCGACATGGGTGATAACCATCAGTTTTCTTTTTGGTGGAATTGATCTCTGATGGCTTTGGGTAGATGCAATATGTTATTTATCAACGAACAATAGATATGGACGCCATGAATGCTCGACTTACTAAAGGTTTAGTGGAGTCACTCGACCACCAATGATGTCTAACGACTTGCGTATTGGGGAAGTACCCCTCACTCGACGGCTCAGGTAAAACTGATAACCAGTTTGCCACAAACGACATCTCTTGGTTTACCTCATGGGTGGGAACTAGTCAATTAGGTAGGGGTCATGGCCCTTTTCACTAGAAGGTCCTCTCAACAACCAACTATTTCGGGATTCCTGTGGTACTCCTCACAATGAGTTTTAGGGCTATGCCCAGGTATTTCCCACAATTAAACGGATATGGGTTATTCCCTGATCCAAACTTGTAATTGAAATGAATAAGACAAATGCAAAGAAGAAAAACTACTACAATAATCACAGTGTTGGAAAACAAAATGGCAGAAATTCCATCCAGTGAGCCCAAAAAACCCGTAAATAGAGCCAGGTATTGAGACAAAAAGTTTAAAATGAGCATATCTCAATCAATATTGTGTAGAAGCTCTATTATAACCCTTTTCTAGAACTGGGCAATTTGTCAAAAGGTTTTTGCTCTGCAATTTTCGTGGACGTCACCGAAATTTTGAAAAATAACTGATTTTAAATCAATGATATATCCACTTTCCGAACTCTAAATGAGATTATGTGTTTTATGAAACTGCGTATTTTTGCAAGAGGAACTCATATATACAACTTGTTTCTTATGAATTTGCACAAAAAATTCCAGAAATTGATCTGAAATTCGTCACCCAATTTCTCCTTTTTTTGACAAAAAGAAGAAATTTTTTTTCCCACTTGTGCCAAGGAAAGTGCTCTGATACTAGATGAGAGGAACCTCTTGCAATAAAAAATAAAAATGCAAAATATAACAGAAATAACATAACACATAAGGAATTTTATTGACCGCAGGCCACTTCGAGGGGGCAACCTCCTTTGGGAAAACTCAATACAAATAACTTGTGGATACCTTCATTGGCCTCAACACTTACTTATATACCAATTCTAATCTAAACAACTATTACTCCCCATGAATGTTGTATAATACAATACACTCACGGGACGACCTACAATGCATATGTGTCCAACAACAATATACTTAACAAAGTAAAGATAAGGGTTGATATGGGTTCCTAACATTATTCCAAAAAGTTGCTATAGTTTTCTATTAACAGTTTTACTATAGAAAGGGGCATGATATTGGCCAATGGATTAGCCTTAACATATGAAAGATGCTCTCATTCAGTTCAAAAGTAATCCCCCGTCCACAAGGCACGTGTTATTACTTCAGAAAAATTCAATACCAATGAATTGACCAAATAGAGCCTGATAAGGTTTCTGGCCTTTCTCTCCAAAAATTTCCATTTTCAATATTTCACACTAGTGGGTTTAGTTCGAGATACAATAGCTCATAGATCTTGATCTATAAGCAAATCCATCATCTTGAGCTTCAACAACTCAAAAGTTAGTGTCTGCATTAAAATTCTCCATTTTCTCCATTTTTGTTCTAGACATGTTTGTTGTTTCTCCGCAATAAAATTTATTTTGCACAAATCCTACTTAAACCAAGATTAGTTCAAAAACCTTGACCCTAACACCTTGGGTCCGAGTTAATCAGGCTCTGAAACCAAATGTAATGAAGAAGAGGTGTAGAATATGCTTCCTACACTAATCAAAGAGAGAATAATTGTAGAGATTTAAAGAAACAAAATTGCATAATGAATAACAAATAAACATACAATGATTAGATAATTATTTTCATAGGAAATCCTTCCAAGAGAAAAACACCAAAATCCAGAACACACTCAAATGTATTAATTAGCATCTCACAAATGGTTACTCTACATATTATAGAGTCTACGTGCTCTCAATAAAAGTGTTCAACAACATAAGAGTTCTAGAGAAATACACATTTTCCTCCAAACCTAACACTCAATAAATAGGCATAGTAAAACCATAAACCATTTATGTTTCTTTAGTTCTACATACTGGAAAGCACAAACAATTAATTGATAATTGATCAATTGTTGTTGCTTGGCATTTTATTGCTTGATAGTGATTTGCATTTATTCGCTACCATTGCTACCATTGCATTTATTCGCTAACATTTATTCTCTAAGTCTACAACTCAACCATCATTACCTTCTCTAGTACATGACTCCAAGGTGTATTGCACATCTATCCACGAATGAAGTTGTAGTAATAATAATATAAATCACATATGAAGTAACCACAAATTTTGAAGATATATGTCTCCAATCAACTTTCTTAAGTTTTCCATATAAAGTGATAAACTGTTGTTACTATGCTATGATATTTTTACTTGATATTTTTCATGGAAAAATTTAGACAAATATCCATTAAATTGTTTCAATTAAAATTGAAATGGTAAATTGGGTTTCTAGAAACAAAACATCAAGCTTAATTGGTCAAATGAACAAGCTACAACAAATATAAATTTCCATAAACATCTTGACTTGTCATTCAACATATATTTCAACCATAAAAATAGTGAAAACAGGTTTCTTACCATGTTTTTAATGCTATTTATTAAAGAAAACACAAGGGCGATGGTGCTTTTACTACAAGAAAACACAAGGGTGAAGGTTCTTTTACTACAACAATGTATTGAAAAAACACATAATGACAAATAGTTATTACTTGATTTCCATTACCACCCTTTTTATAAGAATGACAACCTAAACACTTTGGTTGGTTATTATAATGGTGAGAATTACCAATGTCAAGCATATTGAACAAGAGAAAATGTTTCTACAACAGTGTATTGTAAAAACACATAATGACAAATAGTTATTACTTGATTTCCATTATCACCCTTTTTAAAAGAATGACAACTTAAACACTTTGGTTATTATAATGGTGAGAATTACTAATGTCAACCATATTGAACAAAAGAGAAAATGTTTCTACCTAAGACCTTAAAAGAGAATGACTATATTGAAAGAAAAATTAAGTCGCCTTGCCTAAAGAAAAATGATTCCATTAATTCTGCGCCAAAATGATTCCAAGGATCATATGAAAGTCTTATTCTAAATTATATCAAAAGCATTACTAACAAGGGGAGATGTAGAGCAACAAGTCCCTACCTTTAGTGTATGTTTTCTAATGTCTAGAAGAACACGTCTTTAAAAGTTGATTATGGCGCTTTTAGAGTTTGTTTTCTAATGGATAGAAAAACAAGTATGTAATGCGATGATTATGGTGTTCTTATTTTTTGAATCTTGCAGAGAGTTGGTTATTGGAAAATGAATCTCGTTTGCAGGCTTCTTAGGTAGTTCCATGCAAATAGTTAATACCTTGGATTGTTACTAAAGAGCATGAAAGTATATAGTTCTTCTTTGACTGATAGACTTGAAGCACACCTTCCAATTCTTATAGATAGTAAAAAGTAGGAGAAAAAAATGCCTGCAAACAACAATACTCAAAGTTTTCTGCATCCAGAAAATTGCATTATGAAAGTACTATTTTTTCAAGTAGTTAAATCTTCAGCTCATGAAAACTACACCACAAATAATCATGCACAAGTTGAGATAATTCAATCTCTCGCTGCTATTCATTTAAATGAGCAACCTAAGAGAACAAGCCGAACACAAATAATTGTTGTATACCACTCCATGGTCAACTAGTTTCCATTGTATAACTTAACTGACCTTGAGTGCCATTTTTGAGGGAGAGAGACAAATGGTTGTGCAGGGATTGAGAGACTTATCATTGCTTATCCTATACCAAACTTTCTTTGTGAGACATCTAATTCAAGTTATTTTTGGATTGTCTAGAGGGATGCCTTTTTCTCGATGAACCTTCCCGTCCACTTCCGGGTGACTCATAAGAAAAGAAAAGATGACATGACTTGGTTTCCCAAATTGAACTATCCAAGGTATTTTAACACCATAAATTGAACATTGAAGTGCCATAAAATCAAATCAAATTCAACATCTAAAAATTACAAACCCATATTCAATAAATGACCCATATTCAACCTTCATCTCCCTCTTAACAATGCCACATCCCTGCAATTGGAAATTTATGAAATTAAAGACATACAAAAAGAAATGCAAACTGGACAAACATTGCTCCAACAAGAAATTGAAATATAGCAGCCAAACTTGAATTATTAAAAGTGGTTTTAGTGGAATGGACGCATTACTTCACCCTTGTTTTACCTCATCGTGGTTTTAGTGGAATGGATGCATTACTTCACCCATTTTTCGTTGGGGATTTTACTTTCCACTTGGTTCTTCATATGGAGGTAAAGGTTTAGTTACCATGGAATCGAGTGGTAGAATACATTCATCCTCAGCTTGTTGTAATGTTGTTTCTCTTTATACCATGCATTGAGTTGTATGTCACATCTTAACCCTGGAGATGTCAAAGGAAATGTTTTACCTCATATCTTCCACATTGAGCCTTAGAAATGGAATTGTGCTAGGTCATGGTTATAAACTCATTGAATTTTTACGTTGTGGATAATCCTTCAGGGAAAGGTAAGTTCATTTTTAAAGCTTCGAGTTTATTCATTTCCCAACTGTTTGTTTTTATCATCGAGTCACAATCCTTAATGTGATTTAACTCCATGTGGAATTGGAAGTTCCTCCACCCAAAGTAATCTACGCTAGTATATACTATTAACTTGTAAATTTATTATTTGTCTCTCATTTAATATGCCTTCTCAAATGGTTATGGTGTTCAATGGATAGTATAATCTTGCTAAATACTAGGAGCTACCTTGGCTAGGGTTTCAGTCTATATATTTCGATCAATAGATCTCTTGTAGTTTGAAACTCAGGTTTGTCACCCGTTTGTCACCCCTTTTAACTTTGTACCAATGTATCACTCATATTCTTATTGTTTTGCAGGGCTCATGTATCCATAGGTTGTCACTTATTTGACCTAGTGTTTTAACATGTGAATGTATCAATGTAGATATGATCTTAAATGTTTGACTCATTAATATGATGATTACCATTGTAGGTTCTCTTATGGGGAGATAATCTGGCACCTATAGCCATCTTGCAACTTGGAAATCGTGGCTACCTATAAGTTCAATTAAATTTTTTGTAGTGAAATTATTCAGTCTCGAGCCTTTGGCCTTGTCATAACCCTTTGAGTTGAATAGTATATCATGATATTAAACTCTCATAGGAGAAACCATTTGTAAACAAAACTCCCTTTAAGTTCCTTGCCTAACTCTATTGAGTCGAGAGAATATTTATTTAAGCACGTGTCTAATGGTTTGATGTTGCCTAAAGTTCTAGAAGGGCCAAGAGATAAATAAGTTGAATCAATAAAGAGATGCCGCACAAAGCCAATTTTAGGACCTTCTTTAGAGCATTGCAAACAACCAAGGGTTAAGAAGACGCGTAACAATGGAATCTGGAAAGGAGGTCGCAATATGTGACATCAATAAATCCTTCAAATAACCATGTATGAAAACTCTATATTTATTTGGACAAATTATGCTTGTAAAAATTATACCTGTAATATATAATGATTGAGATATTGTGTTGATCAAATTATTGCAAATAATCTTTTGAGGTTGTATCTTGTAGTAGTGAATTCTAAGCAAATTGATCTTTTGAGGTTACATGTCGTAGAAGTGAATCCTGAGCACGAGCCATTTTATGCTGAAGAGCACGAAAGTCTAGAATCCTGAGTAGAAGCCATGGTTGAAGAAGAAGCCAAAGAAGCCAAAGTAATAAGCAATTCCACATAAAAACACCTTCAACCAAGCTATTCAATTGAGATGAATTGTGGACACATACATGTGTCGAATAACATGTTGTGAGACATGCCAACTAAATAACCTAAGAGTCGTCAAGTAAAAAACCTAAAAAATAACTTAAGAAGTTAAGGCGATGTGAATCAACTTTAATATAAAGATATCTAACTAATATTGTAACCTTATAACATTATTTAACCTTTGTGTGAAATCCATAACATAATCAAATGAACAAATCCATTTCAATCAAACATTGTATACTATAAATCAAGGAATAAGTTAGGAGGGGACAATTAGAAATTATAGAAACATGGAAAATATCATGTAAATTCTTATATGAAATATTTATAATTTGTAAATATATATTATCATTAAATAGAAATAAGACTCAATTTATATTTATATGTGAAAATACTTTTATATACCAAATTATATGGAAAATACTAAGTAAGTTTATGTATGAAATATTTATAATTTGCAATATATTATATAATGATAATAAATTGTGTTAAGAGAATTTAAATTACATGGAAATCTATTTTTAATTATTAATACAAAATTTTATGATAAATTTTTATAAAGTATTAGAAATCAACTTAGTACTAAAGAAATAAAATTTAAAAATAAAGATCTTTTTTAATAAATAAAATTTAAAAATAAAGATATAAATTTTAAAAATAAAGATAACTTTTTTTTTAATAAATAAAATTTAAAAGTAAAGATAACTTTTTGTAATAAATAAAATTTAAAAATAAAGATAACCTTTTTGTAAATTTATGAGTAGATGTGTTTTAAACACCTGTTACTTAGTGAGGTCGCGTGGAAGAGGATTAATTACTGCCTAAAAGGTACATCTTTGAAGAGATTGAAATAATAAATTACCTTAACATCGAAGTTGAATAAAAATAATTAAAAAAAAAAAACAATTTAAATAAAAAATTGAAAGAGAAAGTAATCCATAATTACTTTTGCGTTTCGTATGGAAACATTATTTTAAAGAGGTTTTGGCCAATGCAAAACACTATTTTAATGCACGTCTGCTAAACAAACATATTATTTCCTTTTTCTCAGAGCACACCATTCATGAATTATGCAAACCAAAATTATGAATGGAACTACTTACAACTTGTTGTTTAGTGATTATTAAATTAATAATATTTAGTGATTATTAAATTAATAATATTATTTGTATTATTATTATGAATGGAACTACATGACAATTATTATTATTATTATTAATGAAAAGTAATTTAATTATTTTAAATAATTGGTTAATTGTATTTAAAATTTAGTAAGAATAATTGACATATAAATATATGAACGATTGAAACTGTATAATTTAAATACAATAAAAAATTGATAAAATCAAAAAGTATTGAATCTATTTTATATTTAAAAACAATTTAACCAAGAAATAATTAAAATGTTTCAACATCAATTTTTTAATTCTTTAAATTGATGTTTACATCTATCTTTGTTGGTTGTAATTTGCAGAGTTATAAACCCTTGATTCAAAATGGTTAAATGTATGATTTTAATGGAGATTGATGTAAATTTAATTTTTTAAGTTCTAAACTGATATTTAAATATATGTTTGCCGTTGTAATTTGCACAGTTATAAACCCTTGAAAACCCTTGATTCAAAATGGTTAAGTGTATGATTTTAATCGAGATTCATACCATTTTTTAGGTGATTATTAATTAAGATCACCATCCTTGCATGACAAATAAAAAACCAATTGATATTTGAAATTGCTATAATACCAACATGATTACATAATAATAAATATGCTTATGTGATATTTTCACAAAATATAAATTTTTTAATAATGGAAAACTATTGTCACTGCAAGACCGAATTATATGAATATATTTCAGTGATGTTTTCACCAGATAGATTATTAAACACATAAAATTACTGTCACCACAACCAAACACAATTGGGAATCAAATTTTACATAATTTACAAAAAAATGAATGAGAGAAAGTTTACGATGAAAAGATGATCAGTATCAAGGTAGTTGCCTTTAGTAAAGGGAACGATATCTAAGGGGCGACTCCAAACTCAAAACAGAGTCAGGTACATTGTTAACCACAAAAATCGTTGGCAATCCCCAAATTATGTGCACGTCCAAATGGTAGTGCATCAACCATGCTCTTGTAATAGAGAAGCCTATAAATAGAGTTACATTTGATCTTGAGTTGTACCCAACTAAAAGATCTAAAATAAATTCGTCTATCAACTCTTGATTGTAAAAACATCACGCAAAACAGAAACTAGATGCCTATAAGCACAAAGTTACATTTGAGCCTTGAGTTGCACCAAGCTCGAAATAAAAAATGCAGACATCTACAAAACAAATGAACTCTTAATAGTAAAAACAATTAAGCTAGAACCAAAACTATGCTATCTATAACCATAATCAAGTATTTTGCTTCCAATAAATGAATACCTTGGCAAACAAGCACAAGTAACTTGTGACCATCCGTTCTTTTGAAGACCTATAAATCATAACTAAGCTAAAAAGCAAAATAAGTTAAAAAATAATGAAATCAAGAAAAGCATGAAACCTTTCCTCTTTTCCATCAAGGAAAGTTTTCTCTTTTGCATTCAACAAAAGCAGTCCAAAGCTTTTCTGTTTTCATTTAAGGAAGTTTTAGTGCATTATTGCATCAATTTTTTTATTCTTAATTTTTATGGTATAACATAATCAAATTTGAAAGAAATTCTTATGAAAATAAAAATAAATAAAATAAATAAAACAAAACTTTAACTACACTTTAGAAATGTTGAAATATTAAATATCCAACGTATGGGTATCACATTCAATGTATGGGTAAACATATGGACCCACCCTTGCTTAGGAAAAATCTTCTAGGTCGCAACACATGCATTAATATAGTCAACAGGGCATGTCAACCATCTATACTTTTCTCCACTGTAAGGTACTCTCTCTCTAATTTGAATCTCTAATAACCTTCGAAACTCTAGCCAAGCTGAAATATATTGTTTATGCACATCCAACCACCTCGCCGGTGTAGAGTTCAGAGCCACATCTAAAGTGAGCAACCGTTGTTGTTCTGGTACCTTTACTTCAAATTCAAGAACATATGCATATAAGTTAGGTAATCCTTCATAAGTAAGAAGATCACATACCTCAGTCCCAACCCATATTAAAGACTTTGTAATTCGAGCACATTTCGACATGGAGACTTCATGTATCTGGTTCTGCCATTTTTCTAGTGCTTCCCCTGAATCAGATGAACATGAGCTGACACTTTACCAACTTAACTTACCATCAGTTGTCAGGTTAATATAACCATCTAGTGTAGATGGAATTTGTAGATATTATCCAAATCCCATTCATGATACTCGCCCCAAACAGGCTCTACATATCATTGTCCTTTCAATGGATCCAATGGAGCAACTACTGACATCTCTAAGTCTTCAAATGATATAATTCTCTTTTTGAAGTTTATGATTGTCTGATTTTCAATGGCCCAGTCAATTCCCAATAGTGCTAGGTATGGATTGGTGTCATTGACAATTTCGATTACCTCAAAGTCTACATAAGTGTGGAGTCCTTCCACTTCAACACGGACTCTTGGGAGAAGGCCAATGGGTAGAACCTTTAATTGATTTTCCAGTCGCAACTGAACAAGGGATCACACTAGCTTAGGTTTTCCCATACTGTCCCATGTTTGAGTACTTAAAATTTTGACATCTAAACCCAAATCTAATATGATGAAGTCCATATCATAATCTCCAATTTGGGCATTCATTCGCAATTCTCGACCAGTATTCCTACTTCTATGTATATGATTGACATGCTTTCTTGTCAGAGATATTCTTTAGGTTCTTCAAGCAAAGCGGTTAATTCCTCTAAAGCATCTTCATCTTTAATAAGGCCTAAGCAACTTTTCAAGAAATTTTTCAAAGCACTAGTACCCTTTCTATTGTATTCACTAAGATGGTTTGGTTGATTCTTGATGGCATATCATAGATTGGTTTTTCATCAAATACTAGAGGAGTACTTGAGGTTGAAGCACCATTATTCTTATCCATAAATTTTGTATGGGCCTGAAAAAATACCCTTTCTCCTTCTGTACATCGAATGACACTCATCGATGTGTCGTTGGTCAAACTCGTATGTCCTAGAAAGGACCCCCTTTATCTTCTCTTGTCGCAGATCCTCCCTCGATGACGACTGCGATAGTTGGAATCTTTTCTCTGGGTTTAGCCGTTATATTTAGGACATTTTGATCTGTATTCTGGAGTTGATTCTAATTTTGATTTTCCTTTTCTTGCCATTTTGCAATGAGTTGTGGACAATATTCACATGTGTAGTCCAACTATTTAAAATAAGAACATGTTAATCTCATATTCATACAATCTATAGCATTGTGGCCTAGCTGGACGTAGTTGTAACATATTAACTGACCTCGACCCCGACTAAATCTTCCTTGTCCATGTTCCCAAAAGCCTCGTCTTAGTTCAATAAAATATGTATTTTCTATCTTAGCTTGATCTTGTTCATCACCCTTCATTACATAACTATCGACAGTGCGTTCATGGAGCAATTGAGATGCTCGACGGTATTTTTCATTATTCCCAACATAATGATAGAACTCACAATAAAGACTCGTAGGAGTACTTACTATTTTATGTAGATATAGGAATTCTTCTAAACGATGTCCTCTTGTTTGGAAAACCTTGCACCACAACATACCTGATTGTATGAGTGGGTTCGATGCTTAAGAAGCAATATAATCATGAAAAGATGGGCAATTATCGTTATGATGTCCTTCTGACCTACATTTGGTCCACAAGATCTCTTCTCGAACCTCCTTTACTTTCTTTATATGTTAGAAATGTAGTGATAGGTTGGCTAACTGCGATCGAATCTATACCATACCAGCACCATTTTCTCCTACCAACGAAGCCTCCAGCTTCATAGCATGTTCTAGTGCCTCAGTTTGGGACACAATCTTCTACTACATTAATGGTACTCATATGTATGGCAATAGTACAACTATAAACCACTCTTTATGTTGTATGTCTTACATATGGAATCTCACTCTAGCCATTAAAGTCTTGAATCTCTGGTCGAAGTCCCATACAGATTCATTTGGTGACTTCTTGATTTCTTTCAACTTTGTAATGCATTACGATTCATATTTCGGTTTCTGAAACTCATTTATTAATCCAGTTCTAATCTCAACCAATGTCTTTTTAGCAGTTCCCATAGGAACAACAACAAACATCATATACCAATTGAGCACCCGACCCCTGAAGGACGTAATCATCTGAGATCTTTTCATAGCATCATCCTAGACCTGTCGTACAATCCATACAACTTCACACAAAAAATGTTTTCCTAGGTCTTTCGATCCATTTCCATTAAATATAGGCAACTTCATATCATCCCTAAGCATTATGTGCGTCCATGATCTTGATGTACTTGAACTTGTGGGACCACTAGTTGGAACTCTATTACCACTATTCTGACTACTACTGTTACTTTGATTTTTGGTAAACACTTTTACACACTTTTAGGTCTTACCTCTGATATTGGAGTTGTACGCAGGGTCGTGGGTATGTCGCAGCTTCGGGTCTAGTGTAGATATGGAACCTCCTCCTCCTCTTCTAAAATGAGAAGGCATTCTTCTTCTTCATCGCAGGACTTATCGTCGATTTGTAGTCCCCATTCATAGTCTTATTTTCCAGTCACATTACAACTTTCTCTCCTAGCCGTAGTCCTTCTCTTATTTGACCAAAATCTCTTCCCACTCCTTAGGCGCCCAAACTATTCGTTAATCTCAGTTATTTCTCCTTGGATAATCTGAGCTCATCTCACATACTTCCCATACTTATTCTCATCGATACCCATGACCTCTGCATACAATCGCTTTACTGGACACACAAGGATTTTCCCCTTGCCTACAGGCTTAGATATATTACCTTTGGAAGATTAAAATTCCATATCGAAATCGATTCTAACTTACTCCATAAAATAGAAAACCTAACTACTTTTAATAATAATTTCAAACCTATCTTAATTTGATCTTGAATTTAACTATATGCTCAACGAAGCAAATGTCATTAACATACATGATATTAGCAAACTTCTATCCTATGACAGACTATATTTTACAATAAAACCCTCTCTTAGCAAGTATCAAGACATTAAGTCTTGATCATTAATACAAATGTTTTAGGAGAGAATATGCCCCTGCATCAGACTCCCACGGTAGACATGACCTCATGTTCATGTGTCTTTAGTCTTCCATTCTCCCGGATCCCATACTTTATGTTGCAACTATTTATCTACTTTGCTACCTTGTCTTTGTTGCATGAATACGATATCTTTATGTATTCTTCCTAGGTCCCAAATCTTATTTTGTTCTTGTCCAATTTCCTTCCTCCTAGCAAATTGTAACTTCAAATTAATGACCTCCCTCTTCTCAATAAAGGAAAAGTATCTATATTGACGAAGTCCAACCGGAAGGTTGGTTAGTTAGTTAGTTAGAGATTTTGTCCACTTATGGGGTAGTGGGCATGGAATGTAAATCGACCAGTAAATCCTATAAAAGTGTAATGGGATAGGATTTTGGGGGTTAGCTTGATTTTTGAAGAAGTAATTGTATCGGTCGGGTGTGCACTATGTTTTGTCAAAAATGAAAAAATAATTGCATGTATGGAGTCGATATGCAAGTTGTGTGCATAGATTGGTTGGAATGGGGTGTTGGGAAATGTATGCAGGCTGTGTGTGCAGACAAAAAGCGTTCAAGAAGCAATTTTTTTAATAAACGATCCATTTTGTGGTTTTCTCCCAATTGGGTTTCCACATTAAAATCCCTGTTTCAACCATGTGTGATGTATCTGTGTGATGTTTATTGTTATTTTTCCATGCATGCATGAATACTTATGAATAAATGTATGTCTCAACACATCACTAGTTAAATTAATAATATGAGTATGGGTAATGTTGTTAATGGGTTTTAGTTAACATTCGTAGTTCTTGATCTGTCGCGGTATCTTATGTCGACATTTAGTATAATGAAGAGCCCACTCGCCACTGCAGAAACTTGGTTCCTGCAGCTTCCATAGGTATATCGGGTGAGACTCCATCTACTATGCATGTGTTTCCAACATGGTTAAAATCATGTCAAGTCGATACATTTAGTCATTTTTGGTATGTTGTGGTATGAACTTGGGTTAGTGTGAATTGTGCCAACAAATGGTTTTGTTTTTGTAACTAGGATCATTGCGGATGGGACATGTTTTGGAATCCAACTAACTTCTGAGATTGAGGCATGGTTATATCAAAAGACAAATGCATTTTCTCAAAGTGAAAATCAAAATCCGCAACTGACTCCAAGCCAATGGTTACGAAGGTACATTTATTATGAGATCCACAAAGCATTTTTTGGTGAATTCCTTATTTTTCTAAATGGGTGGTTATCAAGCTTAACACTCTAGAAGAAAAATTCCAAGGAGGGGATCCTAATCCTGAGAGCTAGACACCTGAGTTACTCCAACGACTATAGTTTTTCGACAATAGGATCTCAAGGGCTGTCAAATTTTGGTTCGATGTCATTTTAGAAGGAAACATTATTGAGTATGTATGCACAATTTTTTTTACTGAAATAGAGTTTCATATTTTGGTTAGTTATTCCATCTTGTAATCTAGAAATGATGATGTCTATGACCTTCTATGATATGATATGTGCATAATAATTTAGTCAAGCATGTGAATATAGTGTTGCTCAAAAATTTATATATAATTCCTGTTACGATGTTGAGTCCATGAATTGTGATGGTTGGATGTTTTCTGGTAAGAATATGTAGTTTCAATAAAAGTGTTGAACCACCCTTTGGAGTTGAATTGATGCATGTTATAATTTAGATGCGAAAATAACTTTTGTGTTCAAACCAAAAAATGGCCCTCTATTGGGAAATTGTCGATCAAATTGTGGAATCTAATTTCATGTACGAAATTATTGACTCTTGGATTTGGTTCTCTATGAAGGTGCGTTGTTTCCATCGAGAATAATTATTCAATGAAAAGAGATAGACTCTTTGAGTCTTAGTTTTGCTCAACCTTTTGTATTATTATTATTATTGACGATAATAGCATCTGAGGGTTAAGTTTTGAAGAGAATATTACCGATGTTCTGATAAGAAATTTCCAGCAAGAGATTGTAGGTGGAGTCAATGGAGTAGTTTTAAGCTCCATCATTATACCTCATTCTTGCATTATAAAGAAAACATGATTATGCTTTATAAAGAAAACATGATTATGTGTTGACGCAAAGTAATTTTTTAAATGGTAATAAATGTTGGAATTTTACTTTCCAAAACAAGTTATATTCATGCTATTATGTGATTGTACTCTTAAATCCTAACTTGTGACTTGTAAACACTATTTTATATTTTTTTAGCTTCAATAATTCCAATGTTACATATTATTTTTTTTTTAATATTTCTAAAATAATAATATCAATATTTTAAAATATAATAAAGTTGATTTATTTATTTGGTTTAATATAATGCTTTTTTTCATTACAATATTTACTTATTATCAAATATTGATATCAATATTTTAAAATATAACAAAGTTGTTTTATTTATTTGGTTTAATATAATGTTTTTTTTCATTACAATACTAACTTATTATTATATTATGTTAAATTGGTTTTTTAATTTAATTTACAATACATTAAATATTTATTAAATTTGTTTTTTAAATTAACTTATTATTATGATGATGACTAACATTTATTGAGACAAACTTTGTTTTAACTCTGATCTATTAGACTTTAAGAAGGATAATACTTGGTTTACTTTAAACTCTTGTTCTTATGTTCAAAAAGCTTGCCAAGAAGCTTTCCAAGCTTAGTATAGTTTTTGCCACCTCAACGCTCATAGACTCACACACAGATAGCAAAACCTCCCCCCATAAAGTTAATTTGTCTAGTTTATCATATGCAATAAAAGTATTATGAAATTTATAAATTTATACTAAAATTTGACATCAACTTTAAATCTAGATGAATTCAACAAAATAAAAAAAGCTAATATAAAATTGTGTTAAACTATATTTTATACAATACAAAATAATCAATAAATTTTATAGTAAACTGTTAAATAGATTTAATATTATATATGGTGGTCTATCTAACTTTAAGAAGGAAAATACTTGGTTTACTTTAGAATCTTGTTCCTTGCTCAAAAAGCTTTAGAAGCTCAATATAGTTTTGGCAAGTTAGGAGGTTATAAAGGTTTGTATTGTAGCAAATACTATGAAACTCAAATGTAATGTTGGTGTAAGCAAGACACTTTAGGAGAAATTGATTTTCATCCTCAATGCTCATAGACTCACATAGATGACAAACCCTTTCCATCCATGGATTTTTAGGAATAGACCAACACCTTGCTTCTAATCTTGGCTATATTAATTTTTTTTCCTAAGCTAGCTAATTACTAGCGAGAGATACATATGATCCTCCAAGTTAGGATTAATAACCTCCTTATAGTATCTTAATTTTCTCTTAACTGCTAAATTTTCTTCACAGAAAAATTTCTCTTTAAACTTAGAAGTAATAATATTTTTAACTTGAGTTTAAAGCAATTTTATGAAGCCTCTAGTTTCCCATGTTATTTATCTTATGCTTGCACATCAGGTACCTAGTCATAGCAATGCTCACATCAAGTACCTAGTCATAGCAATGCTCTAGATGGAGGAAATACCCACTTTTATGAGGAGTATAGGAGAAGGCGTATTGCTTTTAATTTTGAGGTTATAAGTTATAAACAGCTCATGGATTTGCTCAATATTTCTCCAAAGTTATCTAAAAATGTTGCATCCCCATACTTCACAACCATACAAAATAACATGGATGACAAGAATTTCAAAAAAAAAACTTCAATTTATGCTACATGATCAAATTGATTGATTTAAGCAAGTATATTAATTGAAAAAATTATATATATAACCAATCAATTATACATATACTAACAGTAAAAAGAAAATTAAAACGAATCTCGACTTTGCAACATGTTAAATAGAATAGCAACCTAGCTTGAAAGGTTAATTAGATTTTTACAGTTGTACCTGACCCATCTCATGTGAAACAGCGGAAACGAGACATGAATATGGAATACATTCTTGAATCTCTTATACGTTTTAAATGGTTATTTCAAAATACTATTATTTTGAACATATAAAAAAAAATCTTTACCAAATTTGTATTATTTTGAACATATAAAGAATATCTTCATTTTAATAGTTTATTTTCAAAATTATTAATTTGATATAAAATACGACGAGATTAAGCATACAAGGAATGGCGAATTGAATATATTATGAAAAATATAAATTAACAACGAGAATCTCCAAATTAACATTATCATAAGTATTATTTTTTACTTATAAACTTAATTGCTACGATTCATCTCACATGAAGAGAAGACCCACAGGACAAGGACAAGGGAATGAGACGTGCACCATGCTGTTTATGGTTATTTAATTTGCCGAGACACTCCACATTAAACAATGTGCAGGCACATAGAAAAACCCATGTGCTGATTTGCTATATATGGTATTTATTTTCCAATAGGGCAGGGGTTCATGCAGGTTTTGGAAACGTCTGCACATGGCCTTCACTTATTTCTTTTTATATATTCTGGGGGTATTTGTACGTGCAGCCCGAGAGTACAACACGTGAACTGTAATCTTCGTCATTGCCATTGCAATTGCCATAAATTGCCATAACCTGTATCCTGTAATCTTCGTAAATTGCCATTGCCACTTAAATCTAATAAAATCTCACGGAGACCCGGCGAAAACTCAGGCCACATGGTAATTATTAGTTTACAGTCAGATTCCTCTACAACTATATATAGTGGTAGATGTCGTTCCATTTCGAATACAGTTGCAATGGCCTTCACTGCGTTAATGATCATGTCCTCCTGCTGCAGAGTCTCTGTTGGATTTCTCCTTGTCTTTCTGCTAATTGTAGTGAAGAGAATTAGTGCAGATCCTGAGTCGTTGCAGGATTTCTGCGTGGCATACACTACTGCACGCAGCTCTTCTATTTCTTCGAAGCAGGAATTCTGCGGGGCGGAGGCTGCAAGCTCTTTTATTTTTATGAACGGGGGGCTGCAGCCATGCCTCAATCCCAACGAAGCTTCTCCTGAGCACTTCATGACATCGGCCCTGGGCAAGGCGGGGGACGTTTCCGCCAACCCGTTCGGGTTCAGCGCCGTTCTTGCCACTACAGAGAACATGCCGGGCCTCAACACGCTGGGATTATCGATGGCTCGTGCAGATATTGGTGTGGGAGGGTTGATACCCCTTCATACGCATCCCAGAGCCAGTGAAATAATCTTTGTGGTTGAAGGGGATTTGAACGTGGGGTTCGTGGATACCAGCAACCGACTGTTTTCTCAGAGGCTGAAGGCCGGTGATGTGTTTATCTTCCCCAAGGGGACTGTGCATTATCTTCAAAACATCGGGCAAGAGACTGCGTTTCTAGTGACTGCATTCAACAGTCAAAATCCGGGTTCTTTAATCGTCTCGCTCTCTACTTTCGCTTCCAGTCCGGGCATTCCCCACGAAGTTCTGGCCAAGGATTTCACCATCAATGTGAAGGACGTGGAGCAAATCCGAAAGAACTTCGGTGCAACTTGAAGCATTAAGACTTTGGTAGAACTGTCAGATATCTCTGTGTGTCCGTGGAATAAGAAGATACCTGACTATTGACATAGAGCTTTTATAAAGTAATAGCAATTTCTCCATGTATGAAACGATAAAAAAATTTAAGTGTTTAGTTTTTCCTTTCTATTTACACTACTACAAGATCTATTTACACAACTACAAGATGGTCTTGTTTAAGACCAATTTTATTTATAAGTTTTTAAATAAGATTTATTAAAGTTACATTAACATATGACTATTGAAATATATAATATTAGTTTTGAAAACTATTATATTGGATCCATATATAGAAATTTAAATATTGTAATTTTTTTAATACTAGATTGTAAAATTTGATATAAATATATTTGGAAATTGTATTTAAGTTTGTTTATTTTTTTTAAATCTTAATTGTGAATATATATTTATATAAGATGCCACATCTCATACACCTAGCTTAGGCTATATATATATAACATGACAAATCTCATACACATAAAGGTATAAAAAGTGTTATCCTTTGAAATATAACTTTACCAACATGTAGGATTTGTATGTGAAGTATATCACAAAGCATGTTCAACAATGAGAACTAGTGCTCTTTAAACTCTCAATTAGTATGGTATGTTGTAGATACTATTTGGAAATGAGAAATTCTAATAAATCTTGAAGTCTTTACAAAAGGGTGAGAATTCTATCATAGAAAATTTTAGAAGAGAGCCTACTTGCTATGTGCCCCTCCGAGAGTATGTTAATTTAAAATGACTGCATCCATGGTTAAATAAATTAGGTTAAGGTGTCCATGATTTACGCATTTCTCATCTCATACAAACAAAAGCTTAATATATATTGACTATTCACTTTTTATCTCAAACCATGCAAACATGCTTATTGGAGTGAATGTTAAATCATAATTCAACATGTATAATATGACAACAATTTGATTCCTCATCTCATACAAACAAAAGCTTCAGAGATATTGACTATTCACTTTTTATCTCAAACCATGCAAAATGCTTATTGGAGTGAATGTTAAATCATAATTCAATATATATAATATGATAACAATTTGATTAATATATTTTACATTATTTGTAGCTTGTTTAAAAATCACATATACATACTTAAAAAATATTTTTCCAAGTATTTAAAGCTACAAAGAATATGTGTTATAGATGTTGCAATATTGCTCAAGTATTTTAAGCTACAAAGAATAAGCTTTATGGATGTTAATCTTTGGATGAGGCATAGGAAAGAGAGATTGGGAGGCATTTTCAAAATATTTACTTAAAAAAAGTCTGCCATCATAAATTTAAAAAACGTGCATAAATTTGTATTTAAATTTCTTTAGCTTTCGCTAAACCTAGATACACAATCTCCGTGCTTGCCTCTATATTGCTCTCCATGTATATTTTAATCTATGTGAAAAACATGTGTGCATTAAAATCATTCATGTGTTATTAACACAGTGGCATGTTGCTTTGTATAAACACAAATAAATTACAATCTCTTTTTCCATCTCTTTGTAACCCATAGATGCATTTTCTTATTAATCCAACTTGAATTTGACAATTATAAGCATAAAGGGAGCTTGGCATTGTTAGCATCCAATATTTCCAATAAAGGAGTTTTATTTCCAAGCATGGTTTATTTAAAATGTTGTGTTTATATATGTCAAATTAAACATATTGAAATAGTTTGTAAACATTTTATGTTATTGTTCAAATGCAATATTTATTTCAGATGGATGGAGAAAAACCTTGATTTTAACCCAAACCCTTAACAACCCCCATAAGACCCTTACATGGAATTAATCAATGTTTAGATGAAATTGAAAACCTGATTAATGACCTTGGAATACTAGAGAGCCATCTTACATTTTCTTGGCCACTTTGCTCAACACTATTGTTGCTTCCATTAGCTATGGTCATGGACAATTATATGATATTTGAAAATAGGTTTAGAATGAGAGAATACTACTCAACCGATGTAAGGAAGAGGTGAAATATATGATATTACTTTCAAAGGGATGATTGTCCAACTATTTATTGACCCTAGAATGAACCAACTCCTCGATCTAGGAAAGAAGCATATTTGCACGGTTTGCTGCGCATTTTAGTAATTCAAATACAAATAGATGGATAAGTGGTTCTTATTATTTGATAAATATATCTGAAATAACAAGGAGCTTCCATGGTATTTTCGACATAAATTATGTCCAAGTTTATTTTGGGTCGAAATGTCAATTATTTTGCATTGGTGAACTCCAAGAGGTTGGTCTTAACTCTACTTAGGATCAAGAAAGGGTCTTGCACAAACCATTGAGAGAAAGAATCCTTCCTAATCATATAATGAAATACCCTCCCCCCCCAAAAAAAACACAAGCTTGGAGATAAGATTCATGTGACTAGCACTGCGATATCCACCCTGGCACAGAATGTACTTCAACATAACATATATTTTCCATAAAATCTCATCGGCATCGATTTATATACAATGCTAGAATACCAAGGGTATGGACTTCAAGCCATGCCATAGGTTAAAGACACACCACAACATTTTGCAAGGATATCCATTCTAGTGCCAATTCAGTTGTTACTCATAGATTCTCTCATTGCAAGCATACTTGTTATGGGTTGACATAGGTTCTTGAGCATGATAGTTTATTGGATAAGGTTAACACAAAATATTTTATATTTTGATTTATTATATACATATACATATATTACAATTAATATGTATTGTGCAAACATAGTTGTAAAGTATTTGTAATTGTTTAATTGTTTGGAATGCACATATCCTTCTAGAGGGTATTGATGTGTGAAGTTGGTTGGGTACATGCTTCCAACAATGAAAATACTATAACAATGTCTTGTATGGAGAAAAATCATGCAAGATCACCCTTGGTCTCAAAAAATCAACATCAACCTCCTCCCCATCCCCAAAAAAATAATTACAAAAAAAATTGGTTTTCCTTTCATTTACATTCAAAGTTTGTTCCCGAGATAAAAAAGATTAGTGAGTTAGTGTGCATATTTATGTTAGGATATTTAGACACTTAGGATTCAGTTAATATCACCTTGGTATAAAGTGTCTTTAGGTAAAGTGTGTTTCTTTAGTATGCATTAGTATGTATTTGTAATTATGTAATCTGATGGTCATGATTTGTTCTAGAAATAAAGCTCTGATTTGGAGATTCATCTTCACCTCAATCCTAATGGCTATTGATCCATGGATTAGCACCCGATTGGTCCATGATCTCTATTTAAAAAGCATGGAAGGTCATTTTCTTAATGATTGATTGCAAGCCAAATGTAAACTATCTTTCCTTTGCATAATGTATTTCCTCAAGTAGCTATTTGGATGGGGCCATGGATTGTTTTCGTATTTTGGGTTTTAAACATGTAAAACATCGGTGTGTAGATCCATGATGTATTTGTGTGAGTAGGTGCTGAAGGTGTTCAATATTTTGAGTGCAATTAACTATTGAATTGGTACAATTAGTGGCTTTAGCCCAAAATTGAAGACTTAATCCCTTAGCTTGGAACATACAATTATCCATTTCTTTTAATGTGCATCTCTTTCTCTCAGCAATACCATTTTGTTGTGGTGTCTATGGAACAATATGTTGCATTTGAATTCCCTTTGCAATGTAGTAATTAATAAATTTGTGGTTTACATATTTCCCTCCATTATTTATTCTTAACTTGTGTATTTGATGTCTAGATTGTATCTCTACAAGGGTCTTTGTAGGACAAAAACTTGTCAAAAAATTCACTCTTAAGTTTTAAGAATTAAAATCAAATTCATTTAGAGAAGTCGTCAATGAAAGTTAAGAAATATTTGAATCCAGAGAAAGAAGCAGAATGCAAAACCCATTGTGCACAATATGCAAGGGGGTCGAGGTGTGCCAAGATGCATGTTTTTCAAAACTGTCTTGATGATGTTTTCTGAGAACACACCAAGGAAAAACATCATCTTTGCAAGAGATGAGAGGAATATCAATCACCATTTTCTAATTACATAGTTTTTTTAATGAGCGTTAGTTTAGATGATCAAATTGCTGATGCCAAAGTTTGTTTAAGTTATCCTTATGAACAATAAAAACTAGGGAATAATGTGATGACCCAAAGTTGTTGAATCTATAAAACTTGGTAATATCATCCACAATTCTAGTATCAATGACATGCTTAGGATTTTTGAAATGGCTGATTATAACTTGGTGAGGTGTAAAGTATATAGTCTTACATTCACTAGAATGAGTGATTGATAGATTAGCAACTAATTGTAGGAAATTCTTGGAACACATAGTACATCATTGAAATGAGAATCATCTATTTGAAATGTTCCAAGTCCTACAACATTAAGAGATCTATAATCACCAACAAATATTTTTTTGGTTTTGTTAGGATTATTAGTCCTCCCTTTGTCAAATGTATATTAGATTAGTTATTGTCTAACTTAGGAACCTTAAAATTAATTAATTGAGTCCACTAGTACAATTGGGTCCACTTGGCCCAATTGGGACACATGTACCAGTAATTGAAGTGTGGGGAACACTCCTAGAGGTTAAATTCCAGTTACTGCATGTGCATGCATCAGTTTGGGTGCCTCCTAGACCAATCCCTACATTTTAGGATCCACTGGGAGTCCCAGCACCAACCTACTTCAGTCAGTTGGTGTTAGCACTAGTTAATCTTAGTTAGCCCCCAGTTACAATCATTTACTTCTCAGTCTGTTAGTATAGCGCTACTAATGCATGGATAATGCATGGTAGCATGGGGAGGAGCACTTTTCCTACCTACCACACTTAGTTGCACTGAGTTAACTAGCTGTCAGTGGTTGTTGGAGTTATTGGTCATCAGGGAGCTTTCTATTTGGACTCCGATATTGATTGGAAGACCTTGAGTTAGATATTCAGTTAGATACAGTCTTATCCACTTGGAGGATTTGAATTTATTACTCATGAATCCGAATTCTACCTATGTAAACTATTGTAACACCAGATATTATTATGATGAATATACTGTGAATTCCTGAGCAATACTTGTCTATTTCCTGTGTGGTTTGTTTTGCTTAGTTTGTATGTTCATTCTCCATTCAATTGCTACAACATTATTAGAAATATCTGCTTGAAGATATAAATGGAATTCAAATTCTAATATGGTATCAGAGCCTTCTTAGGCAGGTTCCATGCTTGTTTCTCCCCATGGAACATCAGAAGCAGCTGGGTTTCCACAGAAGTCCCCTATGAAAATTTGCTAGCTCTGGATTCATTCAAAGTAGCGGAGAGGGTGTGACGTACCCTGAAAAGATGTTCATGTTGGGAGGAAAAGCATGATTCTAACAGTTCATATGTTTTAGTGTGTTATTGCAGTGAAATTGACAGGTGCTACGTAGCTTGAAAGAAGTATTTGCAGTATTCTAGTCAGAGCAATTATGAGTTCTCAAACTCTTGAACCACGGATCCTCACACCTTCGAATTACCTTGATTGGAGGATTGATATGCAACTGGCCTTGCATAAGCGTGGATACCATAGGATCATACATGGATGGGAGGCTGAGCCTCATCAACCGGTAGAGCGAAACAAGTTCCTAAACCATTGTGATGAAGCATTTAGGTACTTATGTACTTATATTTTCGGATATCTCCTCTTTCATCTAGAAGGATTGAGGACTCCCAAAGAAATTGGGGAGAAGCTTTATAGCTTGTTTAAAAAATAAGATGAGCTTCGAGGACACATTCTGGAGAATGAGTTGGTATCTTTACATCCCATCAGTTTCAAGACTATTGAGCAATTCTTCTCCAAATGCAAGTCTCTAGTGCTCCAATGCAGATAGTGCAGGATAGAGCAGAAGGATGAGCAGAATGTCCTTTCCATACTCAACAAACTAGGTCATGAGTACTCTGTATATGTCTCTGTGTCTTAATCCAAGTGGGAAAGCTTTCCTGACTGGAAACTTCCTTCTTTAGATTCATTTTCCGAGTCCTTAATTAAGGAACAAGACAAATTGATTCGAATGGGAGTCATCCAGACTTCCAAAGATCAAGGTCTCTTGGTTACTGACTCTTCCAAAGTGCAAGAAAAGGGGAAATCAAAGAAGAAGGAGCCAAAGGAAGCTGATTCGAAGCCTAAACAAAATCAACAAGATTCCGAAGGGGCCTCTGGCTCTACGAAGAAGAAATTTGAAAAGAAGTTATGTCTTTATTTTGAAAAGGGATACCATCTTGAAGAACATTGTATGAGGAAGCAACTTGATGAGACGTCCGCTCTTCTCAAGTAGCACAACATTGCTCCTCCAAGAGAAAAGAATCACGATGAAGAAGCACCGACAAAAGATGTCGAAAGGTGTCATGCTTTGAAAAAAACTCTCTCTCCATCCTCAACATACATTATAGATTCTAGAGCCTCCAACCATATGGTTTCCTCCAAAGAATCCTTCTCTACTCTTTCACTATCAAAGGGGTCTAATATTCACATGGGAGATGATTCCCAGATTCCAACAGAAGGAAGGGGCTCATTCAGAGCGAAGCATGGTGAGTTCAAAAATGTCTTATATGTTCACTCCCTTGCTGCTAACCTATTATCTATTTACTAGATGACTGATACAGGCTCTCCCAAGAGGGTCGCATTTGATTTAGACTCAGTTGAGATTACAGAAAAAGCCACTGGAAAGCTTATAGCAAAAGGTATTGCAAATCACTCTACCAAAGCTTATGAGTTTTCTCATTTCTTACATGTTTCTCCTCCTACAAATTTGTTGTCTCATGCTAACAACACCAACAAGATTTAGCATGAGAGATTTGGCCATCTCAATTTAAAATATTTGAAGCAGCTCCACAATGATAACATGGTGGAAGGTTTTCCCTCCGTCCAAACTTTCGATGGAGTATATGCTAGGTGCTTGGTAGGTAAGCATCCAGAAAATAAGTATGATGTTGGGAAGGCTAATAGAGTTTTCTCTACACTTGATTTGATACACAATGATGTAGCTGGACCTATTCCCACAAACTCCATTAATGGTTGTAGGTATTTCCTAACCTTTATTGATGATTGTTCTAGGTACTACTGGATCTACTTCATGAAACTAAAATCATAAGTTTTTGAGACTTTTAAATTTTTTAAAGCTATGGTTGAGAATAGTTTCAATAAGAAGATCAAGTCAATAGGATCCGATGGAGGAGGAGAATATGTCAAAAGAGATTTCCATAATTTCTATGAATCAGAGGGGATTCGAATGGAACAATCAGTTCCATACACACCACAACAAAATGGTATGGCTGAGAGGAAGAATAGATCACTGAAAGAGATGGAAACATGCCTTCTCCATTCCAAGCATCTACCTCCTTCTCTTTGGGCTGAAGCAGTAAATTGTGCTTCATATTTGCAGAATAGGGTGCCCCACAAGTTAGTGGTTGGAGTCACACCATTCGAAGCACTGCATGGGTATAAGACCCATGTCTCTCATCTTAGATTTTTTGGTTCCAAAGCTTGGGCCAAGATACCACTTGACAAGAGGAAGGCCTTCCAAGCCCAAAGTAGCGAATGCATTATGCTGGGATATGCAGAAGATACAAAAGCTTACAAAATTATGGAGGTTGCTACCAGAAGATGCTTCATTGAAATAAGTGTCGAGTTCGAAGAAGATCAGTTGCATAATACTCCTCCAGCAGCACAGGAAGGTATAACTATTTCTCCACCCATTTTTGATGATGATGACGTGTTACAGGTTTCAGATTCAGATGAAGAAGATCACATACAACATGATCTTGTTATTGAGACTGAATCTCAAGAGAGTTTAGATCCAGATCCAATACCCATTCCTAATCAGAAGCCTAAACCTAGATGGGCTCAAAAGCTTGTTGATGCAGCTGGAAGTGGTGATGGAGTTCTAGAAGGCAGAAGAAGAACTAGGTCCCAGTATTAGAATGAGCATGCTGCACTATCCCTCACAGATTCTCTCTTTACAGAATGGTGCAACAAAGTTATAGGTTGGTGCTACTTGATGATGGCGAATTATCAGTTACATGGCCCATAGAAGCAGAGATTTGATCATTCCCTGCCCTTTCCATCCAGAAGAACCAAACAGAGTCATCAGTTTAGAAGTACATTGAGAGGTCCACTGATGGACCATGCTACTGCATAGAGCTGCAATTTTGCAGCATTGTTTTTCTCAAGTTATTTTTCTAAGGAGGAAGGTTCTTTCTTCTAAAGATAGCTTGCAGATTGCTATTTTCCTGCTTATTTTTGAGGGGGTGTTTTCCCATGAGGTTTTCCCCTATTTCCTCAGTTGTATTAAGCAACATTTTTTATTATCTTCTAGCTTGTATTTGGGTGACCTATGTTCTTGTTACCAGGGCCCACAGTTGTCCAAGTTAGGATTCAGGGGGGTGTTAGGATTATTAATCCTCCCTTGGTCAAATGTATATTAGATTAATTATTGCCTAACTTAGGAACCTTAAAATTAATTAATTGAGTCCACTAGTACAATTGGGTCCACTTGGCCCAATTGGGACACATGTACCAGTCATTGAAGTGTCAGGCACAATGCTAGAGGTTAACTACCACTTACTGCATGCATCAGTTTGGATGCCTCCTAGACCAATCCCTATATTTTAGAAGCCACTGGGAGTCCCAACACCAACCTACTTCAGTCAGTTGGTGTTAGCACTAATTAGTCTTAGTCAGCCCCCAGTTACAATCAGTTTCTTCTCATTCAGTTAGGCTAGTGCTACTAATGCATGGATAATGCATAGTTGCATGGGGAGGAGTGCTTTTCCTACCTACCACACTCAGTTGCACTGAGTTAACTAGTTGTTAGTGGTTGTTGGAGTTATTGGTCACTAGGGAGTTGTCTATTTGGACTTCGATATTGATTGGGATACCTTGAGTTAGAGATTCAGTAGATACAGTCTTATCCACTTGGAGGATTCGAATTCATTACTCATGCATTCGAATTCTACCTATGTAAAATATTGTAATACCAGATATTATTATGATGAATATACTGTAAATTCTTGAGCAATACTTGTCCGTTTCCTGTGTGGTTTGTTTTGCTTAGTTTGTATGTTCATTCTCCATTCAATTGCTGCAACATTATCAGAAATCTCTGCTTGAAGATCTAAATGGCATTCAAATTCTAATAGGTTTTACATTCTTTTAGAGAAGAAAAAATGGATTTATACTTAGCCATACAATAATATGCTCCAGAATCAATGAACCACTTATTATAACATGACGAAAAAGAAGATGCATTGAAGGAAAAATCAAAAGATGAAAGTGTATGTATGTTAGAAGTATAGTTAGATGAATAAAGGTTTATGTCATGATTGCTCATTGATGCTTCTAAGGATTCCATCTCCTTGAAAAACTTGGATTCCATATGACCATCTTTCCCACAAAAATTGCAATGATGCTCAGTATTCTTACCTTTAGATTGGGTTCCTTTTTCATCATTGGAAGGATCAGTTGGTTGAGATAGTTTTTTACTTTTTCTTTTCTTATCATTGCGAGGAGGATTCTTATTGGGTTTCTTGGACTTATCCTTTTTTCATGCCACTGAGGCTTTTCTAGATGTATCAGAATTGCTGATCACTCCAAGATGTAAGATATTAAATCGCAACATCATGAAATTATTCAAGATTGGGTTCTATATAGTTATGCCATAGAGATTATTTCATGTAGTAAAAGGTAGATACAAAAAAAGAATAAGTATGACCAATATTGGAAAGAATTTGAAAAATACATTGCTTGTCTTCCTTTTTATGTTGCATTCTTCAACTAAGAGTTTAACGGTTTTGTAATTAGATAGGTAGCCTTGAATGCAAGAGAAATAACTTGGATTTAAAGTAAATAATTCATTTTCAATATGGAGACTTCAAATATCATTGTGTTTACCAAACATATTTTCCAAATTTTCCCAAGCCTTATCTGGTTCATCAATTCCTTGAAGATGAAATCACAACTCATTTGAAATTGATATCCTGATTAATATACAAGCTTAATCACATTTACTATCCCATTTTATTTTCTTATTGTCAATAATGTCTTCAATTTATTTTCCCAAGGTGATCCCATAAAGTCCCCTACTTCCTAGGATGTCCTCCCTATGGGATTTCCATGAGAACTAGTTGGTACTGGTAAGCAGAATATCACATGGAGAAACTAGATATAAACATGCAAGTGATATGGATTCAAAAGTAGAAACTAATGGTATAGATATAAGGATCTCAACAATATAGGTCGTAAAAAAAGACACTGAAAACAAACTCCTTATGCCAATGTTATGTCCTTTTGAAGAAATACATAAAAATGATCCAAGAAGCCATGGCATAGGAAAAGGTTGATCCATGTGTTAGACAGGAGAAAAAATGTTGTAAATAATCCCTCCATTACTAACTTTCCCTATAAGCTCACTTTTACAAAAAAAAACGCTTTAAAATAAGTGACCCATTTTTATAAACAAGTGGGAGAACTTTTATAATGTAGTTACTTTATAAATGAAAGTTACATAAAATTTTGAAAAATGTAACAAAAGAAGGACTTGAACCCATGACCTCTTACTTATGAAAGTAGCTTTCAATATGTTATCCACTAAGTTGCACTTAGTGGATTTTTCAAGTGAGCCACCAAGGATTGGAACAAATCAATTGTTCTTACTCAGTGCTCAAGAAGTTCCATGGTTTCATTAGGGCTAGTTGTGGTCCCTTGTTTCGGATGTTCATGCCCCCTCGAGGGAATTGTAATAAATGGAATAGCATGATGGTTTGTTTTTGAAAAAGGATTGTCCTTTTAAGTACTTGGTCATCAAACTCATCATCCTCGAGTGTTTTTTCCCTTGTCGATTATGCGATAAGAGACATATAATTTTCAAGTTTTTCACTCAAAATCCTCCAAAGTTGGGATGGTGAATTTGGTGATTTTGTCTTAAAAGGTTATTAAAGCATAGGGTCTATGTATTATACCATGCTAGTCATAGTATTAAAGTTTAGTGGACATGTGCTAAGTATTTCATAGGATTTTTTTATCTTTAGCTTTGTTATAGCTGATTTTATAACCACTCCAGGTGAATCACACTTGTATGGCCTTCCCCTGTCCCTCTGCAGACTCCTTAGACCCCTTGGACCATTTTTTGTCCTTTGATGTTTCCTTGACCATCCCTAAAAACATGTGAAAATTAATACACGCGAATTTTAAACCCCTAATCGCATATATACGCGTGTTTGACCCCTAAAATTGCGTACATCGGGATGTGTACAAAATCCAAATCCTTTTGGAGTTTTTCTTGACATGGATCCGACTCACTTGACTCCTGGCCTTCCATATGCCTTGAGATCGCTCGGATTCGACCTTTCATTACCACTTTGAAAAGCTATATAAGGAACTCTATGGTACATTGAAGGCATATGAGAGAATTGAGAGCAAAGAAACTATAGTCCATTGTTGCCGAAACTTGTGCTTGAGTCTGCATCCCTTTGTCCCTTGGAGCACTTTTGTGTTCTTCCCAAGCTTTCCTTTTGCTTGTGAGCTTGCTATCGAGAGATGGATGATTGAAGTGGTGGAGGCCCAAGTGGGGGATTCAGTTTCTTCGATTCGTAGACGTGCTGACAGAGGTTGTATCCATTGTAATCTTTGATTTTATATTAATAGAAATATCTTTTCCTGTCCAATAATGTATGTTTGAATGAATATTTTATCCATGGGATGATTTCAAATGCTTATACATTGTTGATTATATATGCTAGAATAGATCTAACACCAATATATATAGTATGCTTGTATTGTTTACTTGTTGTTGAGGAAGTAATCTATCAATTCAAGCTGAAGTTGGAAAGCTCAACGGGGATCTACTTCAATCGTCTAGAATAAGGTACGAGGTTTGATCCTTTAGTGTTAGATATTTAATTTCTATTGCATATTGGAAAGGATTGATTTCTGGAGTCAAGATGTCTGTTGTGGTACCCCAATCCATAGGAATTCCATCTTAACAGAATTGGCGACTCCGCTGGGGATGTTCCTTGTTTTTATTTGGGGTTTGTGGGCACAATAGGCTTGATATTATTGACTTGCTCTTTGTTTCTCATTGTTTCTGTGTTGCATTTTATAGTATGTTCATCCATTGACACTCCCCTTTATTGGTTTGACCCTTGGCCTGCTTTTTACCATTTCCTTCTCTGTATACGCAGGTTTTTGGCCAAAAGTCGTGTACATACACAGATTTTTGGCCAAAAGTCATGTATACATGCAGTTTTTTGGCCAAAATCCGCGTATATACGCAGCTGTTCTCTAAACAGTCGTGTACATCGCCCCTTTTGGTGAGTTTTATGTTGCGGGAAGTTGCTGGGTGGGTTGTGAGTGTGGTTGGGTCTTCCTTAGGTCTGATGTTGTCTGTTGGATGCTTCTTTTGTGACCAGAGACCGCTTTTTTATTGATTTTTATTTGAAAGTAGTTTTATTCATTTATCCTTTTTGTTTTTCCATTAGGGCATTACTCTTTTTTGTCTCAGTGTCTTGCTGGGCTTGTCTTTTATACTTGCTGCAGAGACTGAGAGTTTTAGATGACTTTTATTGCATTTTTCATTCTTTTATATTGAAAAATACAAAGTAGTTGCACTCTTAGTTGCATCTTAGTTATGGATTTGAGGAGGTACTTGCATTGGATTGCTTGGATGAGAGTTTTATTTAGGCTTTCATATGGGAAGGATTGCTTTTGGAATTCAGAAAGGAATATATATTCATGCATCTCATGTAGTGGCATACCCTATTTTTCATTTGACAAAGATTGCACTTAGCATTGTTTGTTATGGTGTGCATATTTACTTCACTGCTGAGTCATAATGTCATTAGTTTCACGGCCATTTCCTTTTGAATAATTATAGCCAATTAAAATAAACGCTTAATTAAAATGAATTACACTCTTTTCTTTTATAGGGTGCACCAACAAGATTAGGTTTTAGGTTCTTGGAATAGTTCATTGTGAGTAAATTCTCCAAGACCACTAAACAACAACATGTAGGTGTCTGTCCAGGTGAGATAGTGAATTGCTTGGTATAACCAATGTTTCTCAGGATCCTCCTCTCAAAAGGGAGTTAAGCACGAGGCAGTGTGAGCGGTTATTGATTGGGATGACCCCTAGTCATAACTGAGTAGCACCGAAGATATTTCTAGGATTGTATTCGTATCTGGGGGCTCTTTCGAGAGTTTCAGGATTTTCTGCCATGCCCATATGGTCAATCCCACCTGCGACTGTTTGCCTGAGCATTGATTATATTGAGGTGACCTTAGTGGCCTTACCTAGGTTATCGAGGGGGTACCTTGCAGGGGTTATTCTGTGGGTGTCCCGGCCAGGTAGAGGTCGGACAACACAGTCGCTTTATGCGTTGAAGCTGAGGGCCACTATAATTGGTTACGTACCTCCACTTGTAGTGTATGGAGTTTCGAGCCTCTCCTAGGTGAGACATACCTGCTGCATTCGGGAGGTCACATATCCTCCCCTTGGTTTGTTTGTATTTTGGCTGTAGATTTTCTTAGGAGTGTGCTCTTTGTGCGCTAGTTGGCCTTTGGGATCGTGGTTACTTGAGTATATTTATGCTCTCTTGAGTTCGGGTCCTTTTATTTTCTGCATGCCTGGTATCCTATCACCCGTCCTTGGTCCTAGTATGGACCTGGTGTCAGACTTGGGGGAATCACAGCCCCTTACCGTGCTCATAGATTTGGGAGTGGTCACATTATGCCCTCTACTCCATTTGTGGAGTATGTTGAATTCCTTCTCTCAGTCGTTACACTAGTGGTCACCATCATGGGGGTGGTGTGGATGCCTGAACGTTGGGTCAACACCTTACTTTCCTTTTTATGTCCCATCGTTCACCGCATTGTTTCCTTTGGGTGTAGTTGTCATGATCATTCCTCCTTATATCGTATACTTGGATTCTTTATTGACTATTTTGGGTTGTTTTGGATAATATGGTTGTCATGTAGGATCCAGTTTTTGTACACTCTCTCTGAGGTTTCAACCCGTTCGTGCCTATCATAGGTATTATGTCTGAACTGGCATATAGGTTAGGATTTCACATCCGCTTGCACTTATGCATTGCCTTATGACCATTCCATCTTAACCTTAGGTACGAACCCATTCCATGGTATCACAAAACCTTCATGCTCCTGTTAGAAGTGGTACTATGTGAATGGTAGATCTTTCCTATACATGGGTGTCCTAGTTAGCTCCCCTTTGCATTTGGTACCCATGCTGTGAGCCCTCTCTTAGGTCCAGGAGTCCGTTGTATAGTATTTCCATGACATTTCGCAAGAGCCTCATACTCATCTTGATATTTTGCTGGCCTATTTCCCTCAGGACTCCCTTATGTCAAGTTGTAATTGCATTATCATGAGCTTTGCCTGCCTTATTGAGCCTTACGTCGGCTTCCGTGACATTGAGTTTCAGCCATATAGCCTGAGCTTATCTCATGTCCAGTTATGCAGAGCCATTTTATATATCCTTTGTAGCTTGATTCCCTTTTTTACCGGGAGGGGATTTTCCCCCGAGTGTCGCTATCCTACACATGTATCCTTGCATTGAGCATAGGTATGTTCTACTGCTTGGAACTAGTTTGTTTGCCCCTATGACACTCGTCTCCTCCTAGTCTGTAACTATAAAACAGTTTTATTATTTTTCAAGCTTTTTAAATATTTGAAAAAGTCCAAAAAAAATTAAAAAACCAAAAAGCCAGAAAAGGAAAGATGTTATCTTTTGTAGCTGTCGAGTCATCTCACCTTCGAATAGAGCATTGTATATCACATCCATTGGTTGGGTTTATAGTTTGACTTTAGGAGCCGTACTCGTTTATTTGAGTTTATCTCCACCGAGTGGTTAAGCTTCCAGTCCCCATGGAGCCTCTGTCGATGCCTCCTATGTCGCAGAGATGTCCCAGTTTGTATATCGAGTCTATGATTCCTTTATTCAGTCACCATTCGCCGTTATGCTCTTGTTCGAAGGAAGTTGAAACCTGAATCAGCCATTCCTCAGTTATCTTGACTTTGCATGTCGGCCATTCCCAGTACAATTATT
>LPNX011041730.1:0-71759 GCA_001517045.1 Pseudotsuga menziesii | reverse complement strand
TAGGAAACATCGTAGGATAAGTCAAAGTCCCCAACATAGGGAATTCCAACCAAAATCCAAAAAGTTAAATATATAAGAAACAATAACAAGTCATGAACATGGCTAATGAAAGCATAATATAAATACACTTTTTTGTTCTAAGCATTTCATATTTTCCAAATCCAAAGGCCACGAGCCTCCTTTTTTAAAGGGGTGTTTCCCAAGAGTTTCTCAAAAAAGGAAAATGTCCCCCACTTCTTGGGAGACGTCTCCTTGTGTTTCCCTATAGGGGGCATTGGTAAACATAACCCATTGGGCTTCTGCATCCCCGCAAATGCCCCTCACCTGGGGGAGAACATCCCCATGTAACATTGCTTGATTATTGTCAACAATATGATAACCATGTCCTGGACTTAAAGAAGTTGACCAATACCCAAATGCTTAGAGATATAACCATGTTCTGAACTTAAAGCAGATGACCAATAGACCCACTATATTATTTAACCATAACCAAATGATTAGAGATATACTGCAGTACAATAGTCACTCATACTTCAAGGGAAAAATGCTACTTTTCCATCTAGGTTGTCCCTTATTGTAGCTAGGATATGCTATGCTGACAACAATACATGGGCATAACAATAATTCAGTTAATATGTAGTCCAAACAATTGTGGACATTTGTGGGCTCTCGAATATGTAGTTGACCTCTCATTCATCTAGGTTATTTCTTATGTTCATTAAGATATGGACACATAGTTCTGCTAATAACTGCAACCCCAATCATATTGGAAGCTAAAAGATTCCGATAGACACCTTTGGCTGACTGTTCAGCATAAAACTCCAAGCAAATGGATGGTCCCTCACATATCATAAAGAAAGATTGTCAGGTGTCTAGTTTTGGATGAATTTAACATTTACAAAAAATTCAAAGTAATGCTCTGGTTCTATAATAATATATTCAAGACATGACATAATACAGTTTTGGCCATGGTCATGGTGCCATCTATCACAGACCCACTATATATTGGAAATTTCGCATCATTACAATTATCTATTAGACATGATGCAAAATGATCTACAACTCTTCTTCAATATAGGCTCAACCCTGCTCTAACAGGTAAATATAGAGGAAAAGTTATCTATAGGTGTGGTCTTCATTACTCATAAGCCATAGATAGGTAAATTAAAATTTTTCTTTTCTAAGAACTTCACTTGACAGCAATCACAAGTTTCCCAACTAGAATCAACAAGTAACTAGCATGGCATTTGAAGATAGCTTGTGGTTTTCTTCTCTTTCTCTTGTGAGGTCTGTACTCAGGTTTGTTACTGCAATTGTTTTAGAAAAACCAAAGCCTATCCATCATCCAAGAGCATTGTTACAAAATACCCACCCCACCCTCTCCTACGCTTTCTTGTTCTACTTGATATAGGTAAATCTTCTATCTTTTGCAGTTGCCAAAAAAGAGTCAAAGACAATGGATCAATAATTCATATGCATTTGTTAACTCATGGATATCTGAAAGTGCAAATTAAAATTAAAATTAAAATCCTACAAATCAATTTTATATTGAGATCCTCCCAGGGGCAGACTTATTTAGGAGTAATGTAACTTCCCACAGAGTTTCCACTTTCATGACCATACCCAACCTTAACTGTAAAAATATAGCCTCAATGAGCAACTACTGCACTTTCTTCCATAGAGTTAAAAGTCCAATGAGATCCCTCACTCTGTCTCCATTGGCCAACAATGTGATGGATAAGGGAAATGAGCTTTGCTACTAGGATCATAGGGAAGGGCCTGGCTAAATGAACTATAGATCCCCTATTAAGAATCAACCCAATATAAAACAATATAAAACCAAATTCTTATACCTGTAACATTTTACCCTGAATCCAAACTTGAACAGTGAAGCTTAACTGTTTCATGCAGAAAACAAGCATACAAGGCCACTCCCTATCTCTTCATCCTCATCACACAAGTTTTTATAACTATATACCATGTTAATATTTTAAAGTATGCAAGAAATATTCACAGAATAAAAATGAATTCATGTAAAAAGTATATATTTATATATACTATTAAAACATGATACTCCAACAAATTTAAATTTAAAATTAAAGTCACATTGGATTTAGGAATTAACATTATAAGCTAAGCATTAACATGAAAACCATATTGCTCTTAAATGTTTTTGAGGCCTTAGGGTCCTTTTATTTTCATTTTTTCAAGTTTAATGTTTTCATACTTTGGCCCCAACTAAGCATCCATGTCAGCAGATGTAGACGTAGTCAATTCGATGTTTTGATGACTTGGCCACCTCAAAGGTTGACATGAACGAATTAGGCAATGTCAGGGGTTGACTCAACCTTTGGAAAAAGTCAACAACCAATTTTGATCAATTTTGGTCAAAATTTGCTCAGACTCGGCGGATTCGAGTTGATAGCATTGATTTGAACCCCTTTCTTGAAACATATTCCACAAATAAGCATTTACATGCTTGTTTTTACAACATATATATGGTGGAAACTTGAGAACAATTGTATATACACTGTCAATAACATTTGCATGTTTATTAAAGTAAAAAATAATTGTTATTAAAGTAAAAAAAATGCATATGAGGATTCTATTAGAGGTCTACAATAAAAAATGAAATGGTATAAATAACTATGTAATTGCAAGAGGATAAAACACTAATATAAACATGTTTCCCCTTTCTTAATGAAGGAATCTACAAAATGACACCAAGTTCAATCCCCAGCATAATGCAGTTTGGTCCTAGTGTAAGCTAAGGGATTAAAGTGGTTTCAATATATAGACTCGAGATTCAAACAATATAGTCTGAAAATCAATTTCCTACATTGTAGAATAAACTGGGCAACAATGCTACAACTTCACCATCAAGGACAAGGAGCATCCCTTCCTTCTTAAAGCATTTTGTCGCAAACTTTACTCTGCAAATTACAAACACATTCAAATTTGAATCAAGATGGAAAGTATTTGTAACTTAATTCTCTAACGTATAGTCTCATTTCTTTACTTTTACAAACATTAATTAAAAAATGGTCCAACATCTTCATTCATCTTTCCATTTATACCTGAAAAGACAGAGAGAGAGAGGGAGAATTCAAAAAATTAAACCTATATTTTTGCATGTACTCCCTGAGTTCTAGTGCTTGCACTTCAGTGAGTAGTTTATCTCCAATGCAAACAGGAGCTTTAAACTGTAATGTTTGAGATACATAAATAGCTCCTAGCTATATCATGCACATCAGCAGATAATAAATCAAAGTTAGTAAACCAATAAGATCATTATTCATAAATTTGGAACAAACTAGTAGTTGAAGTACCAAGTAAATTGCACAACACCATTCTATTAATAAAACATTGTATCAATGCACAGTCATTAGTGGAGGAATCCACTAACAAAATTGTATTACGAATCTTTAAAAACATAAGTGTTTTTATAGAATGAAAGAGATCTTGCATTATTTTGTAGCATGAAAGTGAAAAAAACAAGTAGAATTGCACTGCATATGACAGCCCAATAGAATCCCAAACTCGATCTTGAGTGTGGAATGCAGATCAAGAGACAATAAGAGACCCTGGAAAAATTATGCAAGCCATCAAGGTTACTACCTTGGCAATGATAAGCTTGGTGTGAGAATACAATCCCTTGCTTCTCATTTCAACTATGTAATTTGTTATCCTTCCGTACTGTAACCATGGTAAGGTATCATTTTTATGCCTCGATTCTATTGCATCAATTTTTTCAAAGACTAGGAAGCCCGCATATTTTTCACCGGAGCATATGGTTTGGTCGTATTCGTATTGTTTCCGTAGTGAAAGTAAAAAACCAAGTAGAACTGCACTGCATATAACTATCCAATAGAATCCCAAATCTCAATCTTTGTGTGGAATGGAGTTCAAGAGGCAATAAGAGACCTAGGAAAGGAACCCTCAAACAATTATAATTTTTTTTTAAACTCTGTTTTAACAATAAGAAAACAAATGATTCAACACTATTTTAACCCTCAACCAATAATAAAATAGAGTAAATCTCAATTCTGGGTGGTTTTAAGGCCATAACAACAACAAACAACAATAAACCATGCAGAGGTGGTCCTTGGTTCTGATCCATAATCGCTCATCCTATGGCTGAGTCATTTCACCAGTATGGACCTTAATTATTTTTGCAGAAAGCTATAATATTTCTCTATGTTTTCTATTTCATTGCAAATTAATTCTGACTGTGTATTACAATATTACATGCAAAGTGTAATTAAAAATGAGGAAGAAAACCAATTCTGAAGCATCAATTACATACACAGAACTAACACATATTTTACCTTGGAAACCCATTTGTGAAAACCAACATGGCCTTTGTTTGGTTCTTTCTGTGCTCAAGAATGATGACAAATATCACCTATATACTCTTAGATAGAGATTTTGTTATTCTTACTCCATGGATGCATTTTTCATATTGCGTCTTGGATTTGAGATAATATTTGTTCTTTGTGGATAGGGTCATACTTCTCTTCCTCCTCGTGATCTAGGAACATACTTCTCATTCTTAGTCTTTAGTTTTCTACTTCTGTGCCATCAACTTCCGAAGCTTTCAACTTCCAATGCCACTTTTCCGACCGATGTCCCAATCTCCCTCTTTATTCCCACCTCTATTGGTTTCTCTTCTCTTGGAATGCCTAGAGTCTCTCCCCTAGACTGATCAAATGCCTCCTCCATCTTCCTTGCAAACCCTTGAATGATGCCAATGGAACCCCCCAAAGTAATTGCCTCGTGTAATGGATTTTAGGTTGTATGATCTTTATGTTTCCTTGAAGGGTTACTTTTTCTTCTGTAGATTCCATGTGGCATCTACTCTACGGATTTGTGGACTCTACATGGTGATGTCATCTATCAGGTATGCCTCAATAGTCTTTGTTTTGGGGCTCTTCTTCTTTCTTCTATGCAGGCACAGAGCTTCATCATAATGCATGGGTCTTGATGTGGAGGTTAGGTAGGTCCCTCACTTTGCATGCTCTTGCTTCAGCTTTTGTAGAGTGTGGAATGCAGGGGTAAGCTCCTCTCCACATGGTCCAAAATTTCACTTCCAATACATGGCATGCCCAAAACCTTTTCTTGTTGTGGCTCTTTAGTTCTATCCATTTCAGATCACACTTCTTTAGTGGGAGCCTTTTGGTCCCCAAAAGCTTATTGATGGAGAAGATGGAAGTACATAACCTCCACTTGTTTCTCCAAGTCCACAACTCCATTAGATATGAAGGTTGCATGTTTGTGACATGTATTAATCAATCTTCCTATATACCCTTGTTTCATTACTATTATAGATATTCTTCTTCTCCCTTTTTTGGCCTTTGGTGCTTTGATGAAGCAGGCCTTACCACCTTTTCCCAAGTGATAATGGTTTCTTTTCTCTAGAAAGTTGCATCCCTATCCCATAAATAGGCACTGCTGAACATCCCTTTATGTGTATCAAGAGGTGCTACATCACATTCTATTTTTCTTGTAAACATCTCAACAACATCATACGGTACTATATTATAAGTTTATAGATCAAGCTCATCAACAAAGGTTTCAGAAATCAAATTACATTGAGAATCACTATCAAATAGACCATTTACCTTTCAGTTCTTCATTTGAACTTTGATTTAGATAGTAAATTCTTTCTCCACTTACCCTTGGTTGTTGCAAGATAGTGCAAGTCCAGACTATGGTTTCATCCGCATCAGAGACATTGTCTGCCATTGCTTCTTCCATTTTGGTAGTTGTCCTTTCTCCTTTCTAGGGTTTGTACCATTTTTTATGTATTTCCGGATGAAGCTTCCAACACTTATCTGTGTGCCCATCACAGTCTTTGCAATGCCTCTTGGATATTTCCCTCACTCACTTGTGGATGGAATCTTTTTGCTGATTTATTCATGGCCCTTTTGCTATTACCCCTTTTTAAAGTCCAACTTGATGTAAAAATATTTCATGCTTGCCTCATCTATGCGTTTTAGATTCAATAGATATAATAATATAATTGCCTTTGGATATTGCTAAATAGGCCTCCAACATATTTCACTACTGCTGAGGTTCATTCAGAGAGATACCTAGCATGATGTCCTACTTTCAGAATTCATGCGTATTCTTGAACACTTTGTCCTCGTTCTTGTTGAACATATTTCCATTTTCTCAATTGTTCGTTTTCATGGCCATTTGGATAGAAATTTTATTTCAACACATAGACAAGGTCCCATCTCCAACATGTCCTCACAATATTGAGTTATATCAAGTTAACTCTAGTGCTTTGAACCCATTAGACAACATAATCATGCTGGGCTACGAGGCATGAACCTGTAATTCTGCTCTAACCTCCATCCTCTGGGATTCACCCCCTCAACAAATAGTTTGAATGAGTCATGAGGGTAATGCTAGGAATGGATCATGTGTCCATAAAATCACCTCGTCTGAAATCACTTATTGGATCATGTAGGACATTAGAAATTAACATCCAAATGTGACTAGATCATGATGAAAAAGGGTTCTCGTACAACATGAGGGGTAACAAAGAACGATGACTAAATATGTAGACTCAAAGAATCCTTATTATATCTGTTCTTTAATCCCCACCTTTATATTATTCTTGAATTTAGTTGCCATAATGGGAGTTCTAAATGAAACAGGGAAAACAACTCATCAATTCCTATGGAAAGAGGGAAAGTGGACATGAAATACCTTTTTTCTCATTGGTAGCATGTGGTAAAAATGCCTCTTTCTAGGGGAGGATTTAGAGTTAGAGATCCTGCCATCTTCAAAATAGGCATGGGATAAAAATTTCTTTGGAATCTAATAAATGGATATATAACATTGTGGAAGGATTCTCTCATGCAAAAATTCTCTAAAAACATTAAAATGAATAAGATATTCTCCAAACCCACTCCAATAGGAGGATCTCAAACTTGTTAAAGTATTCATCAAGCATTCCAGCCAATCTAGAAACATGCATATTTGAATGCCAATAAATGGACAATCATCAAGGATTTGGAATAATGTTATCATGGGAAAGTGACCTTTGCCTCATATGGAAAATATGTCTTCCCTAATGAACTAGTTCTCCAATATAAATCTTCATACTGATAATCAGAGAACTGGAATAAGCATAACTGATTTAATCACTTATTACCCAAGAGATTGTTTGCATCATAATGGATCATAGGTGACAGGTTGCCAAAGATATCCTTGCTAGAAATGGTGGTAGTGGTTGAGGTGTGGTGGATGAGAGAGTGAAGAGTTGTTCTGCTGCTACATTCAATGCTCTAAAGTGAACTGTGTGACCCTCGTTTTGATTCTCATCTCAACATAGATAGAACCTCAAATCCCGTCAAGCAGTTTTCCTTGTCTGCTATTTTAGAAAGAGGCAATAAGGCCTAAAACAGGAAAGCCTTCCTTCATCAAGACTGCTATCCCTACTTTCTAGGCTTTTTGTACGGTTGCATTCAAAGTGGAATTGGCCTCTTTCACACAATACCATCCCCAAAACAAGCAAATCAACCTTATTGATTGCTAACAACCTTTCCTGTGATTTCCTTTGTAGTTGTTTTAACTGGTTTTAAAGGAAAAAGAAAACTACTATTTTGACCAAGGTTCTTTTAGCAAAAGGGAAAGTTCTTTCAAGAAGGATTTTCTGCATCTTTCCGTTTCATACATCCTCATTATATGCTTCCATGATAGTGTCTTTCAGTTTCATACATCCTCATTATATGTTTCCATGGAAATTATTCTATTGGTACTAGATAGGTTCCATCCCACACTGGGCATAGTATAGTACCAGCAAGTGTATGGAATGAAAAGTCAGCTACAGTAAACTCATTGCCACAAAGGAAAGGCCAGCCATCAGCAAACATATTATCTACATCTTGAAATATTCGACGAATCTTATTAAGAGAGTGATCTTTTGCTGCAAGCATGCTACAACCAACTGATTTATATATCAGAGGCTTTAACAATGGCATTAAACGCCAAGTTAACAACCTTTCCCCATATGGCGGTTCCTGACATAAAATCTTAAAACTGTGCTTGTCATAGAACAAATGACAATATGCAAATTGCCTGGGATGCAGGGCCAATATCTCATTTGAATTTTGTATTGCTATGCATATTCATACTGATACTAACTGGTTTGTTTACCTGCAACTCACAAGATCAACTTTTCATCAACGATAATTTTAGGGGTGAATTTTATCCCACGGGCTACTTTTCCATGGTTTTTTCCAAAAAAAGGTTCGCCAATTTACATTTTTTGAACCCTATTTCATCCAATTTTGATGGGGTAAGATTTTTCACTCTAAAAATCGCCAAATTATTTTATAAACGATATAAATATTTAGAAATTGAAATATTTTTAGAAAAATATCGCCAAATATTTTATATTTGACATTTTAGGAATTGGTAATATTCGCCAACATTTATACACTTTTAAATAAGTATGGTTCCTTAAAGTTACCCCTGCTTTTCATATTAGATGGCTACCAAGGGACACTCTAAACTCAAATTTGCCTTTTGTTGAGCATTGAACCTATTGTTTGTTGGTCTATTTCTGGTTTCCATGTGCATCAAATCCGCAGCTTGTTATATTTCTCATACAAATCCTCAAAGTACTAAAATTCCTTCAGGATGGAAGCATGGGATATTTTCTATGTTAAGTTTTTTAATTGATTTCCTAACATCATTCCAACAACAAGACACCTCTAGATAATTTGTCATCACATAGTCAACATAAGAATTCGGCACCCTGTTCTTTATTCTGGGAGAAATATCTGCATACCTATCCTTTAGCATGCTTCCATTTTGACAAGTGCAACCGGCATTCCTTCTACTGATCTCACTCACTTCCAATGTGATAGATTCCTCAGCTAGTTATGCGAAAAAGGGACTGAAATGAGGCTGAATCCAAGCATTTCAATAAATTCAACCTAGCCTCTATATTTAACATGTTAGCCATGTTAAAGAAATCAATTCAGCTATCCTGTAACATAAATATATATTTTGTTGGGACCCTCTATGTGTGTGCTGACCCTGTCCTTCAATTTGCTGACCCAACATCAACAATTTATCTCAAATGAAGTTGAACTTATCATTAATCCATGCAACCAGGATTGAGATATTTAACAAGCTTTAAATGGGAATTTGGAAAAGCAATCAGCCTTAAATCCCTTAACCTCATACTAAATTTGGCATGGTAAAACTATGGTACCTTGAAAACCAAACCAGCCAGCTTAGCAAGTGGACTAGGTATGGAAAATTGACAAGTTTGCATTGGAGTTTGACCTTCCCATTTAGTGTGCGACCTTCCTTCCTTCTATTGATCTCGCTCACTTCCAATGTGATAGATCCTGGAGCTAGTTATGCAAATAAGGGGTTGAAATGAGGCTGAATCCAAGAATTTCAAGGAAGTTAACCTAGCCTCTAGGATTAACATGTTAGCCACATTATGATTATGCTAAAGAAATCAAACTAGCTATTCTGTAACACAGATGTATTTTGTGGGGAACCTCTATGTGCATGTTGATCTTGTCCTCCAATTTGCTGAGGCAACATAAATTATATTAAAATCAACAATTCTGTCAAATGAATTCGAACTTATCACCAATCCATGCAACCAGAACTGAGATAATTGCAAGCTTTAAATGGGAAAAGCAACCAGATTAAAAGTCTTTAACCTCGTACCAAAATGATTTCAAGCTATAGAGATAATATACTGCACACAACATACTTAGTAGAAGACAAAAATATTGAAATAGAAAACATAAAATTAGAAAGACGTAGACATTAAATAATCTATCTACACTGAAAATCCTGTAGATAAAAGAAGAAACTAACATGTAAAGTCTGTAGATAGAAATAAACTCGAACAAATGCAGAGATCTTTCACCCAACAGTTATTCGCTGTGAAATCTTATTTCATGAATCCACTGTAAAAACACAATTTGCATGAAATCAAACTTGATGCTGAGCCCTGACTCTTCCGGAAAGGTAAAAAACGTCCCCAAATATGGATTCTGGACCAAATCGATTACAAAAATGACTAAATCTCCACGTTTTGCTCAAATGTGGACCAAATCAAGCTTGATGTCGAGCCCTGACTCTTGCGGCAAGGTAAAAAAACGTCCCCAAATATGGAGTCTGGACCAAATCGAGTACAAAAATGACTAAACCCAAAGATTCATAAAGCAGGGGCAAAATACCATATTTTTTAACCTATCAACCATAAATCTGGGTGAACCATCTCAGTTTCTCCTCCAAAACTGAAATTTTTGGCTATTTGACCTCCATTATAGAAGAAATATGGGTGAATGTCAAGATTTTCCCCATCGAACGAGTGGGCTAAATTCCATTTTGAGAATTTTTACAGTTTCACCGTGCAGGCTATTTGATTTGGGGAAATTATATATATAATAAAAATTGGGCTAATTTATTAAATAAAAAAAACCATTTTAATATTAAAAATTCACATGTTACGGAGAGATATTCCTATGGCTTGGGGTACCACAACAGACAGCTTGACTGTAGAAATCAATCCTTTCCAATATGCAATAGAAATTGAAGATCTAATACTAAAGGATCAGACCTCGTACCTTATTCCGGACGGTTGAAGTAGATCCCCGTTGAACTTTCCCATTTCAGCTTGAATTGATTAATCACGTCCTTAACAACAAGTAAACAATACAAGCATACTATATATATTGGTGTTAGATCTGTTCTAGCATATATAATCAACAATGTATAAACATTTGAAATCATCCCATGGATACAATATTTATTCAAACACACATTATTGGATAGGAAAATATATTTCTATTAATATAAAATCAGAGATTAAATGAATACAACCTCTGTCGGCACATTTGCGAATCAGAGAAACTGAATCCCCCACTTGGGCCTCCACCACCTCAATCCTCCATCTCTTGATAGCAAGCTCACAAGCAAAAGGCAAGCTTGGGAAGAACACAACAGTGCTCCAAGGGACAAAGGGATGTAGACTCAAGCATAAGTTCTGGCAACAATGGACTATAGTTTCTTTGTTCTCAATTCTCTCTTATGCCTTCAATGTACCAAAGAGTTCCTTATATATCTTTTCAAAGGCGTAATGAAAGGTCTAATTTGAGTGATCTCAAGGCATATGGAAGGCCAGGAGTCAAGTGAGTCGGATCCATGTCAAAGAAAACTCCAAAAGGATTTGGATTTTGTACACATCCCGTTGTACGCGGTTTTAGTGGTCAAACCTGCGTATATACGTGATTAGAGGTTTAAAAGTCACGTATAGCAATTTACACATGTTTTTAGGGATGGTCAAGGAAACATCAAAGGACAGAAAATGGTCCAAGGGGTCCAAGGAGTTTGCAGAGGGATAGGGGAAAGGCCATACAAGTGTGATTCACCTAGAGTGTTAAAATCAGCTATAATAGATGCCCCCTAATGTGTGAGGTCAGAGGGGTCATACGATGGCCGAAATACATTATAAGTCCATCCCAGAAGTGGAGTGATGAAGGATCCCAAATGGAAGACCAACCACCCAATCAGCATAGTACACTGATACAACTCTGCACATACATGTAGCAGTCCCGAATACATAAGAGTACAATGGCCATGAATAGGCATGATACAAGATATCACATAAGTGGTCATCGCCATGTACAATATACATAGATCAGAATCTCCATGATGAAGATATACCAAGGATCAAGATCTCCATAATGGCTGAAGATATACAATGGATCAAGATCTCCATAATAGCTGTAAATGTCTGACATATACTGGAATTAAGTCACGAGAGCTGAAATCTCATGAACACTAGCATGATCAAGTAGGTAGCATATAAGAGATGCCACCAATCTGGAAGGTCTTCTACACAAACCGCTATTAGTACATGTCCTACTATGTGAATAGAGGTGTCGAGGTCGAACATAGTAGTCCATCGTCTGATTACCGGTCATTGATGTATACCGTTAACAGACGCGAGATCACCTACCGATAATGAAAATGGGAATCAAGGTAATAGAGTGCAAACTAACAAGTGTGAATAAATGTGTTTAGGTCGAACACTTGAGAGGATCCATCGATCAGGGGACATTGATGTATTCCCAAAGACTGTCGATGGCAAGAGAACCTACCACTGATGACTGCAAGTCTCAAGGCACTCAAAATGACTCTAGATTCCAATCCTAGAATAAATGATCTGAAATCGATGGGATGAATTCCGCTGGAAGGAGGGCATTAAGGCATCCCCCATCATCCAACACGAGGTACTCAGCAAAGATGTCTAATGTGGAAGGACTCGATCATAAGGTGCATGAACTAGTAACTGTACCAAGAATGGCCCACATGCAAAGTCAAGATAACTGAGGAATGTCCGACTCAGGTTTCAACTTCCTTCGAACAAGAGCATAATGATGTATGGTGACTGAATCAAGGCAGCATATACTCGATATACAAACTGGGACATCTCTGCGACACAGGAGGCATCGACAAAGGATCCATAGAGACTGGAAGCTTAACCAGTCGGAGGAGATAAACTCAGATAAACGAGTACAACTCCTAAAGTCAAACTATAAACCCAACTAATGGATGTGATATACAGTGCTCTGTTCGAAGGTGACACGACTTGATAGCTGCCAAAGATAACATCTTTCCTTGTCCGGCTTTTTGGTTTTTTGATTTTTTTTGGACTTTTTCAAATATTTAAAAAGCTTGAAAAAGAATAAAACTACTTTATAGTTATAGAGTAGGAGGAGATGAGTGTCATAGGGACAAACAAACTAGTTCCAAGCACTGGAACATACCTATGCTCAATGCAATGATACATGTGTAGGATAGTGACACTCAGGGAAAAATCCCGTCTCGGTAAAAAGGGAATCAGGCTACAAAGGATATATAAAATGGCTCTGCACGGCTAGACATGAGACAAGCTCGGGCTATATGGCTGAAACGCAATGTCAGGGAAGCCAGCATAAAGCTCAATAAGGTAGGCAAAGCTCATGATAATGCAATTACAACTTGACATAGGGGAGTCCTGAGGGAAATAGGCCAACAAAAGATCAAGAGGAGTATGAGGCTCTTGCAAAATGTCATGGTAATACTATACAATGGACTCCCACACCCTAAAGGACAAAACGTCAGCATGAGCACCAAATGCAAATAAGGTGCTAACTAGGGTACCCATGTAAGGTCAAGCTCTACCACTCATATCATGCCACTTCTAAAACAATAAGAAGGTTCCGTGACATAATAGAGTGGGTTCGTACCTAAGGTTATGATGAAACGGTCATAAGGTCATGCAAAATGCAAACGGTGATGAAACCTAACCTATATGCCAGTTTAGACATGATACCTGAAATCGGCATGAACGGGTCAATCCAACGGCTGAAACAACACTTGAAAAGGTCTCCTACATAATAAATTAGGTCAAAAACGGTCCAAAATGATTAGAAATAGTCCAAACTATAGGAAAGGGGGTAAAAATTCAAAAATTTGAAAAATTTCTATAAATAGTAAATATTTCAAAACATTATAAAACATTTGAAATTTTTACCCAATTGAGCTCATATTTTCAACAGCGAATTCTAGGAGATCCAGTCGGCGGAATCCACTGTCGTTTCTTCTAGGTACTTACCCATGCTCTTCTCTTCCATTTCAATGCAATTTTTATCAAATTCCATGGTCATTTGAGGTTTCTAGGCCATTCTAAAAAAGGCGCTGCGACCCACACAGAAATCGAGGGTTTTTTGGCATATAGGTCTAGATATACGCGGAAAATGCCCCCAAACCCGCGTACATACACGGTTGTTTGGAAAACAGTCGCGTATGCGGCCGCACATAAGGTTTTTTGAGTAATCTAATGGGAAAACTTGCAATTTTTTGTGCAGGATGGTCCTAGAATGGAGAGAGCGTGAACATGGTGATGTAGAGGAGGCAGTAAGGGCCGATCTAATGGCTCAATGAGCGCTACATGCATGTGGACCCTACAAGTTTTGATGTCTTGGTGGCTTGAGGGCCAAACCAAGAGTACTGCAGATGCTGGTGGATTATTGGGATCCAAACTCTGAGTCCTTCCAGATAGATAGGATGTCCCTCACCATAGAGGTGGAGGACATATACTTTATTATTGGACTTTCCCGACGGGGGGAAGTAGTGAACCTTCGTTCTCATGGTGGGCCTAGAGGTGGCCTGACTATCGATGAGTACATTGCGGTGTACTGCTATCCAGACATAGAGAAGGTGGGAAGTCAGGTCCCAACCAACTCTATACAGGTGCTGGGCCTAAAGGCCATTTTATTGATATTGGGTAGGATAGCAGGCTTGGAATCACTCCACCAGGCTTCGTGGCCTCTGATGTTCTATGCAGTGGAGTGCATGCGACCCCCGGTCTATGACTGGAGCACTACACTACTGAGCAACATGAAACATCAGCTCAGTGAGTGTAAGGCAGGTAGAGTGTGGAACTTCGGGTTCAGCAACATATTGAGCACATTTTTCTTCAAGCGTGTTCCAGGATTGAGCCCTAGGGTTGACGTTCCTCTTCATGGGGTTCAAGATCCGGCCCAACAGCGTTGGGCAGATGCGATGCATAGACTGGGGGGATGTAGGGTGGCCAACCCCTATCCAGCTGATTTCTTTCTGTGGTGGCAATGACAGATATTTGCCATCGATGACTACCCCTACGTGGGTATAGATTTCCGGGGGGATCTGGACATACCGCTACCACCAAGATCAGCATATGGTGATATAGGTAACGAATCTCGACCCTCTTTTTAAATTTTTGAGTTATTTTTTTTTTGTATTTTCTGATTATATGGAATCAAAAGACATGTTTTTGGGTGACAATACATAGTGACATCTACCATTTGCATGCAGATGTGGGACCACAACGGCCTGAAGTCTTCCCTTGTCACAGACGGAGGGGAAGAGGAGATGATATCACGGGTGTGGATGCGGAGCAGACGCTCTAGAGCATTCATACCAACTTTGTTAGGTTGACACATAGATTTCCCATGGCGCAAGTCTAGGACTTGCCTGAGGCTATGCAGTGCCAGGTGGTGGGTGTACCACGAGCATGGGCGCGATTATTTCGACGGCTAGCTAGAGCCATAATGACCTTCCATGATCACAACCCCCTCCTCCTCCACAGGCTTAGAGACCTGGGAGTGACACATTTTGTATTACCGTGTATTATATTTTGGTGGCTTGAGAGCCCCATTTTTGTATCATGACACTATGTATTATCACATTTTGGATGTTATAAATTTTTTTGATGGTGATCGGTTTATTTATTTACATGTGTAAAAATTTGTGTTTGTGATGAATTTATTGTGTATGAAACAAATGTCAATCTAAGACGTAGTTAGCATATGAGTCAACAACTTGATTATTAATTCTTGGAATATGTATGTATGTTATATTGTCAAATTGCCGTTCTAATAATCTCACACATAAGAATCTTCTTAATAACGTCGGATCTCTAACATGGTACAAACCATTAAGCTGTGACACTACCAACTCTGAATCAAGACGTACCTTAAGAGAAAGAATGCCATGTGAAATGGCATCCCGTAAAAGCTCAATAATGACACTATATTCAGTAACATTGTTGGATGATGGTCGTAGACATGCACCTCTTGAAGATAGTACCTGAGCCATAGGAGTATAAATCACCCAAGCAGCAGAGGCTGAGTGTTGAGTGTGACGGCTCGTACCATCCACGAATCCTATGTAGGTGGAATATTCCATTGACATCTGCCAAAAGAAACAAAAACTAATCACAAACCAGATCATGATAAGAAAAAGACCTAACTATGCAAAACTGTACAATAATATACAATAACCAACCTTGGCTGAAAATCATGCATAGTACTTCTTGAGATAGAGCCCATTTCTAGGCTCCGCCAAGGCCGTTCCCTCATAATCCACTAACTCATAAGCGCCCTTCTCTAACACACGTTTGATGACGTAAGGACCATGCCACATGGGGTTAAACTTTCCTGCCCCCAAGCATTCCTTCGGTTGATCCCACAAAAGGACCAAGTCTCCCTCACTAAACCTCCTTGGACGGACAGACTTATCGTACTGGACCTTTACATGATGTTTATTTACTTCTAGAGCCACCAAGGCATCTCAACGCTGCTCATCAAGTTGCTCAAGGTGGACCAAACGCTCCTCCAATGGTGAAGTGTCTGGTAAGAGTTCTACGGCTAGCTTCAAGGAAGGAATCTCGCATTCAACCGGCAATATCAATTCCACTCCATGTACAAGTTGATATGAAGAAAAACCTGTGGCAGTATTAACAACGATTCTATACGCCCACAATGCAGGATATAACATAATGTGCCAATTATCACACGTTGGAGAATGGATTTGAGTGATTTATTCACTGCTTCCACCTGTCCATTTTCTTGAGGGTAGTAAGAGGAGGAATGCTCTTGCTTGTACCCTAACTTTGATTCCAACTCTTCCATCATACGGTTCTGAAAGTGTGAGCCATGGTCAGTGACAAGATCTTTCGGAATCCCAAACCAAGTAATAATCTGGTTGAATACGAAGGGCGCGGCTATCTCACCGTCAGATTTAACTGTAGGCATAGCCTCAGCCCATTTCGTGAAGTAATCAACAACCACTATGATATGGTGATGCCCCCCAACTGAAGCTAGGTTGCAATCCATAAAATCAAGCCCCCACTTAGGAAGGGGTTGATGGTGATGATGGGATGTAACGGGGTAGGTTTCAAGCGCATATTATTACGTGTGAACACCTGGCAAGGGTGGCACCTCTTGACCGCATCTACACAATCCTTAATTATCGACGGCCATAAATAACCCACTCGTAAGATCTTTTGGGCTGTAGAAATCCCAGATAAATGACCACCACACGCCCCTTCATGGCAATCATTCAGCACTACCTCAGCCTCTTCATGAGTTAAAAAACGTCGTAAAATGGAGTCTACCCCACGATAGTATAAAGTGTTATCCACTGTGAGGTAATTCTTAGACACGTGACGTAATCGTCGTCGTTCATCCCGTGAGAGATGAGTAGGGACCTTCAACGTTTGTAGATATATAATGATATCCCCATACCATGGGTCTAAAGTTGAGATTAAGAAGATGTGTTCATCGACAAACGTATCTTCACAAACCAACTCCTCGGCCTCGCTTGGGAAATCCAATATAAGCTCTGCAAAAATTAACGATTTCTTTGACTTTGCGGAAACAAACTCGAGATTGAATTCTTGCAGGATGACAATCCATTTATGATATTTTCCCCCAATCATCCTTTGAGTGAGGACGAATTGAAACGGATTGACATGGGCTACAACCAAGGTCTGGCAAAGGAGAATATAATGTCTCAACCGCTGAACCGCATGTACGGTAGATAAAGCAAGATTCTCAACATGAGAATAATGAATCTCTGCGTCAATAAGGTTCCAGCTCAGATAATATATGACATGCTCCTGGATCTCCTCATCCTCTTGAACCAAAACCATCCCAATCATCTCCATGGACGCGGCCACATAAAGTAGAAAATCACGGCTATAGTCTGGGGGACTAATCACTGGGGCCCATGCTAGGGCTCGCTTGAGTGCATCAAAGGACTCCTGGGCTCACTCATCCCAACAAAAGGTGGTGTCCTTCTTCAAAAGATGCATGAATCCTCTAGTCAAATTGGAAAAATTGACAACAAATCTCCGTAAGAATTTTTCCATGCCTTGCAAACATTGAAGATGATGAATATTTTTCGGGGGAGACAACTGAAGTTTTGCCTCAACCTTCAAAGGGTCGACTCTTATACCCTCTTTAGAAACGATGAATCCTAACAAGTGACCTGACTTGACACAAAATATGCACTAATGAGGATTTAACCTAACCAAATAATTACGCCATCTTTCGAATACCAATCTCAAGTGATAGGAATGACACATTCTCATACGAGAATGAGCAGCAAGGTCATCCAAAAATACTTCGATAATCAACTTGAGATCATGGAAGATCAAGGTCATTGCCCATTGAAAAGTAGCTCCGGCATTTTTAAGGCCAAAAGGCATTTTTTGATATGCAAAATTTCCCCAAGGAAAAATAAATACAGTCTTATGTTGGTCCTCAGGTTTAATTTGTATCTGATTATATCTGGAATAGCCGTCCATGAAGGAAAAAACCTCGCTACCCACACACTCATCCAAAATCTGATCAATAAATGGTGTGGGGAAATTGTCCTTAGGACAGGCACGATTCAAATCACGGAAATCAGTACATATGCGGATCACTCCCTGCTTCTTATCCACGAGAACGGGGTTTGAAACCCACTCCGTCAAGGGAATGAGATAGATAAAACTGACTTTCAATAGTTTCTCTATCTCTGCCTTAATCGTGGGTGCTTTCCTAGGATTCACTGCATGCAAGCGTTGTCGAACAGGCTTAGAGTTGTGATAAGTCTTAATCTCATGTTTGACAATACGAGGGTCGATTCCTGGCATTTCATCGTAAGACCAAGCAAATATATCATGAAATTCTTTAAACAGCTCGGTGTATTCTAGAATCTCAGCATGGGAACATTCTACCCCAATATAGACATTCTCTATCTTGCCAGGATTGTGAGAGATATTGCTAGGAATCGTGGAAAATATGTTTGCCATGTTTCCATTAGCCATCGGACCAGGAGAGCTTAATGGAACCATAGGACTACCAACTCTCTCACTAAGAATCGCCCTAAATTCCTCACGCTCCAAGCAATCAAGCTTGGGAAGAAAATAAGATCTATGATGGAGTTCCTCCCATGGTGGCTCAACTCCCGACATGGCCTTAATCGCTTCATCTGAAGGGAAAATAGTATCAAGGCAGTCATGTGCATGAGAAGACTGCACTACCCATGCCGATAGCACATAAGGGTCCTCCTCCTCCATCCGTGATGAGGAAGGACTAGGCTCTAGAACACACTCAATATTAGCTTGATAAGCTACCATAGTCGTAGGCAATGACACGTCTGTCACGATGGGCTCACTCGGAGTGCTCGGTGTAGGAAGAATCCAAGGATCTTCCATATGACTCGTGTGAAAAGACACCGATCTCATAGATGTCGAAGCCTCATCGGAACTAGACCCTATCATAAGGATAGGTGCATGGAAACTAAAGCTTCCCATGAGGGATGGATACATGCCCACGCCCACACTCCCAGTTGCCGGCTGAGAGTGCTCTACAATCGGGATCGAAGTTCCTGAGGATGCGGTAACAGACGGATTCTTGAATGTCATTTGATCAATCGTGACTATCTTCTCGTTAAATGGAAAGCATACAACACGAAATAGGGAAGAAGCAACGACTTGCATACTGTACATCCAATTCCTACCCAACAAGAGATTGTAGTCAAGGGGTGCATCAATCACCTCGACCTCTATCGCAACGGTCTTCCCTCCCAAATGGACCTTAAGGGATGGGAGAATCCCATGCGGCCTAAACGATCTTCCATCGAATGTAGTTAACATGGTCGCTGATTTAGACAACTCAGGGGAACCTAAACCCTTCCAACACGATAAAGACATCATAGAAGTAGAAGCACCTTCATCAATCATAGTGCGCTTGACGATCATGTTAAGACATTCTACATGAATCAAAAGAGACACATAGTAAGGCAAGCAAGGCTGAAGTCCTATGGTTTCAAATTTAATCACGGAGGAAGAATTATCATCATTCACACTAAGGGAAAAAAGAAAATCCTTCCTTTGCGATGGACAATTCTGAAGCACTTCCAATGCAGACATCGCACAAGGAGTGTGGCCCAAATACTCAACAACTGAATAGCTCTGGGCAGATCGGGCATTAGGATTGTGCCCCGAATGCTTAAGGACTCCCTTAGGAATGTGAGGTGCAGCTTTAGGTTTATCCACAGGTTTCTCAATACGCAAAGGATACCCTAGTGGATCAGGTTCCTTTCCTAGGCTGGGTTGTGACGAACCATAGTCCTTCGCACGGGTCACAAATTTCGCAGCACGTACCATGTTAATGAAACCACGACCACTACCCTCCAACGAATCTTGATCACCACTAGACTGATCATGGGTCCTCGAGTTCATATTTTGATTGTGAGGTAAAGGGTTCATCAGCACAGCTGGGCCGTGTGCCAAGAATCTCGAGGCTTCATCGATTCTAGGGCACAAGTAAGTGAGGTGATTGCCCTTACACAACTTGCAAGGGAATTTAACCTTACGTTTAGCTTGCTTGTCCCCCCCAGCATTACGGGTGTTCTTGCCATTATTATTAGCATTTTCATTCCTATTCCCACCCTTCCAATTATTCTTACCCTTCTTTTTATTCCGTCAGGGCTGCTGGTTACCCTTCTGGTCCGACGATTGTACTAAAAGCACACTTGTCATTTGGGTGGGTTGAGACAAAGCTGTGGCTTGTCCCGAAGTAGATTGGTTGAGTGACAATTGACTAACTTATTTTGCAACTGAATCCATAGGTTTAGCACTCGCACAACCCACAATTCCATCGGCATGTGGTCCAGGTTTAACTTTGGGGTCGAAACTAGAACGCAGAGCATTGGGAATGATCTCATATAACAAACCAGACTGAGCATAAATCAAGTCCAGTTCCTACACCCTAAAAATTGCTTGTTCCTCATTCTGCACTCCGGATGTAGAAACATCCTTCACTATATACGGCAATAACAACTTAAGGAACCATTCGAGGAGGAATTCCAGCTGTGTAAAGGCTTTAATTAACCTCTTTCGTCTACACCACTCTTGGATGTGATCCGAGATATTTGTGGCTTTATCCTGCCGAAATGTCAATAAGAGTTCAGTACCAACGTCATAATGTATTGGTAGCTGGAAGTGGTTAAGAAAATTCATCACTAGGTCATCGAACAAAGTGAATGCTCCCCTAGGTAGCTATATATACCATTTCGTGGCATACCCTGTAAGGGTGCATTGAAATAGTCTCAAACGGATTGAGTCCTGATGTAAGGAATTTGAAGAGCACCATAGGTGAAAGGTAGTAACGTGTTCGCTCGGATCCTATCTCGGTTTTCCCTCGAACTTGGGTATGTCCGAGGGAAGCTTAGTAGGGATAGCCGGCTAAGCCAGGTCATGAGCTACAGGATCGTTCGTCAATCTCGACAAGTCAGGAAGATTCAGCGCGGTGAGGAAAGGGAGCCTAGGATGATGAGGTTGATGGACCACTCCCTGATAGTTCTGATTCACATAGGTCTGACTACCACCATGGACTTGGCCATAGTTCCCTCCTCCCGTTTGACTCGTATAAGGTGGCATGGAAGCACCATAGTGTGGTGGACCCTGACTATTCGGAGCTACAAAGCCATAATTTGGAGAGTAAATAGGTTGTTGATACCCGCCCCCATAAGGTGAAGAACCCTGTCCATACTGCGTCCCATAATAAGGTCCACTAGTCATCGCATGCGATGTCCCATGAGACACTATGTAGGTAGGAATATACGCTCAGGAAGTAGAAATATACATACCGAAAGTAGGAATATACGTTCTGGAAGTAGGAATATACACTCTGGAAGTAGTAACATGACTTCTAGAAGTATGAACATAACCTCCCAAAGTAACGGGGGGTATGTAAACTTGAGACACAACTCTTTTAGTAACCGCAGTACGGACATAACTTGTAGCAACGATTCGGCCCGAAGGACCATGTGAATGAGGTGGAGGGTGAACATTTGAAGAACTAGGGACAGAGGATAGAGGGATCTGTGTAATTAAGTATGTACTGTTCCCTATAGTCACTTGTCTCGGATCTAGTATCCTAATAGGATCGCTAACCCTAGACCTAGGAGGAACATGTGATGTAGCTTCCATCAACGGGATGGAAGGTGCAATGTGACTAGTGGTCCCAAACCTCTCCGCATGGTAAGGAATGAGAGTGCCCCCAGGCATAGTGCTAGGCTCGAACTCAGATTCGACATGAAATGCCAAATCATGTGCAGGAAAACCAGACATACCATAACTACCATAACTAGTGCTCGCGAGTTCGAAATGAGTCTCATCATCCTTTGGCATTCCATACCGGCGATGCGTCAATGGAGAATCAACCCTAGAGTAAGTAGGTCTATCCTGAAAAGTACCTATCTCAAAAATCACAGGACCTAGCTCAGTCAAGTCGGGTGAAGGATCATAATTAGGAGTAAACTCCCATCTTCCACATGAATGGGAGAAGGTGGTTCAGGAATACCTTCAACTTGGTCTCCCATGGTGTGTGAATCAATGTGCGAAGTAGTCCGCTTGGACTGTCTATTTCTCTCTCACAAAGGAGGAGGAGGTGTAGAAGGCGAAAGTCCTGCTAAACGACGAGAACGCTGAGGAGCCGCACCCGAATCCACAATGACTAAAAAAATAGAAAAGACTCTCTATCTACGCAAACCCTAGGAAAGCTATTATGCATAGAGCAATCACCAATAAAATATAAAGCCAAATGTAAGCAATCACGGGTAGGATAAGTGAGCTCCCAAATGAAGTAGGTATGTCTCGCCTAGGAGAGGCTTGAGACTCCCATACATAACAAGCGGAGGTACGTAACCAATTATTGTGGCCCTCAGCTTCAATGCGTAAAGCGACTGTGCTGTCTGACCCCAACTTGGCCGAGACACCTACGAAATAACCCTTGCAAAGTACCCCCTCGATATCCTAGGTAAGGCCACTAAGGTCACCTCAATATAATCAATGCTCAGGCGGACAGTCGCAGGCGGGATTGACTGTATGAGCAGGGTAGCAAAGCCTGAAACTCTCGAAAGAGCCCCCAGATACGAATACAATCCTAGAAATATCTTTGGTGCTACTCAATCATGACTAGGGGTCATCCCAATCAATAACCGCTCACACTGCCTCGTGCTTAACTCCCTTTTGAAAGGAGGATCCTGAGAAACACTGGTTATACCAAGGATTTCACACACTCACCTGGACAGACACATACATGTTGTTGTTTAGTGGTCTTGGAGAATTGACTCACAATGAAGTATTCCAAGACCCTAAAACCTAATCTTGTTGGTGAACCCTATCAAATAAAATAATGTAGTTCATTTTAATTAAGCGTTGATTTTAACTGGATTTATTACTCAAAAGAGGGATATGGCCATGCAACTAATGGTGTTATGACACAACATGAAGTAAAATGCACACCTAACAATCAATGCAAATGCATTGTGTCCATGAAAATAGGGTATGCTACTACGTGAAATGCACAATTCTCTTCAAATGATAAATGCAAGTTTTCTTATATGAAGTCCTAACTAATACTCCAAAGCAAATCTAGTGCAAGTACTATGCAAAATGCAAAATGTAATGCATGATGATAAGCAAATATTTTTGGATTTTTTGAAATAAAATGAGATATAAAAAGCAAAAGAATGATTCTACAACCCCCAGACTCTGCAAGCACACTCAAGCAGCACTCAAGCAAAGCACTAAGGTAAAAGAAATCTAATGCACTAATATAAAAAAAAAAAATGCAATGGCAAGAACATTCTTAAAAAAGAAATTTACCTTAAAAAAAACGTCTCTGGTCAGAAACAGAGGCGTATACAGACTCTGGCAGTATCAAAGGAGACTCAACAAACATCAAACTTCACCTAGCAACCATTTAACTTCCTCTAAAAGGCAAAACTAAGGGCATACACGATTGTTTGCAGTAAACCCACGTGTATACGCGAAAATAGCAGAGAAAACCGCGTGTGTGCGCGATTGTGAGCTCAAAACTCGCGTACAGGAAGAAAGGTGCATAAAAATCAAGGCAAACAGACAAGCTGAGACAAACTTCACACCAATCAGACACTACCAGGCAAAAATGCCCCCAGACCCAACACATAAACAAGAGAGAAAGAGCAATTCAAAGTCATTGAATGCCGATAGAAAACCCCCAAAGGACAACTACTAGGAACTGCCGAGTGGAGTCGCCAATTCTGTTACAGAGAGAAATTCCTATGGCTTGGGGTACCAAAATAGACATCTTGACTCTAAAAATCAATCCTTTCCAATATGCAATAGAAATTAAAGATCTAATACTAAAGGATCAGACCTCGTACCTTATTCCGGACGGTTGAAGTAGATCCCCTTTGAGCTTTCCAATTTCAGCTTGAATTGATTAATCACATCCTCAACAACAAGTAAACAATAAAAGCATACTATACATATTGGTGTTAGATCTATTCTAGCATATATAATCAACAATGTATAAACATTTGAAATCATCCCATGGATACAATATTCATTCAAACACACATTATTGGACAAGAAAAGATATTTCTATTCATATAAAATTAGAGATTACAATGAATACAACCTCTGTCGGCATGTTTGCGAATTGGAGAAACTGAATCCCCCACTTGGGCCTCCACCACCTCAATCCTCTATCTCTCGATAGCAAGCTCACAAGCAAAAGGCAAGCTTGGGAAGAACACAACAGTGCTCCAAGGGACAAAGGGATGCAGACTCAAGCATAAGTTCTGTAAAAAATGGACTATAGTTTCTTTGCTCTCAATTCTCTCTTATGCCTTCAATGTACCAAAGAGTTCCTTATATAGCTTTTCAAATGGGTAATGAAAGGTCGAATATGAGCTATCTCAAGGCATATGGAAGGCCAGGAGTCAAGTGAGTCGGATCCATGTCAAGGAAAACTCCAAAAGGATTTGGATTTTGTACACATCCCGATGTATGCAATTTTAGTGGTCAAACCCGCGTATATACACGATTAGAGGTTTAAAAGTCGCGTATAGCAATTTACACATGTTTTTAGGGATGGTCAAGGAAACATCAAAGGACAAAAAATGGTCCAAGGGGTCCAAGGAGTTTGCAGAGGGACAGGGGAAAGGCCATACAAGTGTGATTCACCTAGAGTGGTAAAATAAGCTATAACATTGCCCACCTTTTTTTGTCCACCCCTTAAAATTTGCCTATGGGCTATAATTCGCCCCTAAAATCATCCCTGCTAAAAGGGTCAAATAAATGGGAAAATTGGAGAAAATCCAATTCCTAAATCAAAGGCAGTTTGTCTAAGACTTGTCTCTGAGGTGTCAGGGTGGCCGAGGATATTGTTGGGGGAAATTATGAGCATAGAGGAGCATATCCTATCATAAGGGGGGGCGGGGGGGGATCCAACTCACCTCCACCAAAGAGGGGCACATTCTCTCAATGAGGGTTTGTGTTGCCACGTGGAAGGAGTGGTTAGAGGAGGTGGATGCTTCCCAAACAAAGTAGGAAACCTCAAGAGAGGTTGCAGAATCTCCTCCCATGCATGCAAACAATCTTCCAAACTTTTCTCAACTTCCAAACCACCTCTCACATTGGGAATTGGGCCCCCTTGGAGTTTGAGATCTCTTTTGTGCTGTAAAAGAAGGGTTTTGTTCCTAAGTCTGGAGGATGCATTGAACCTCTGCCCTTTGTACTTATGTTGCTGATATTTTGTTAATAAATATTGAAGGATTTGGAAGCTAGTCTGTGATTGCATTGTGAGCTTGTGATTTGGTCAAAATCTGAGGTGAAATCTGTGGAATTTCATGCTTTATTTCTATCGAATGATGTGTTTAGATCCAGTTAAATTTAAATAAGTATTTTCTGTTTTCAAGTTACTTATGTTCATTTTATTATCATAATTTTGTAGGAGTAGCAAACTGTAGTTGGTTATACTTATGCTCTCCTTCTTCTCTTTGATTAATGAAATGACTAGATTAACCTTGTTCTTTTGAGAATTTGCCTAGTTTTTGCAGATTTATCTCAGAGTGAAGGGGTTTGGATATCGGTTGCATCCACTTCTCTTTAAAACATCCATTTTGATGTTTTTAATACAATTGTTTTGCACATCCCTCTCTCATTCACTTCTTTCAAGCACAGGCTTGGGAATTTCAATCTTATTCTCTCTAAAATTCAAGCTTTCTTCTTGGTTTTGGTTACTTGATGCTTAGTAAAATTGGATAAATAATTATGTATCTGAAATATAATTTATTCAAGCATATATATCAGATCTAGATTCACTTTTAAATATTTATCTTAAATTAGATCTGTTTCAATATTTCAAAGTGCCATTTTCACTAAAAAATCTACAATTTTATGAGCATTTTGAGTAGTGTAGATCATGCATTTGTTTTGATTCATTTGTGATATTCTAACACATTTAAATTGCTATTTTTTAGCAGGTTTTGAGAAAAGGAGGAGGACATATTGCTCAAATTTTGAGTTTCGGTCACCCGCGACATCAAAGACTCCATCCTCCATCCCTTTTCTTCTTTTCTTTTCTCTCACGAGGACATTGCAAGCCTTTCGATCCATTTCAAGGATCAAAGTGCAAGTCATAATTCATTTTTTTTATGATATTGCAAACTCATTAATAAAGAAATCAAGTGGGATACAAAATGCCTACACTCCGCCTTCATGGTTTGCATTCTACTAATCAACACTTGCACACACTCTTCCTTCTAGAAAGGATGCATAGTTCAATTATTTTTATTTAATTCCATAATTAAATTTCACACCCGACTCATTGCCACGAAGTATGCTCTCGCCACCAACCAAAGTCTTTTTGTCGATTATTGGTGGATGATCAGAAAGTGACACATAGTTGTGGTTCTAATTTGTTGCTAATCCATTTGATTTTACAAACTTATTTGTTGCATCAAATTGGAATAAACATTTTGTCATCAACTCGTGTATGGTCTTTCCCTCTGCGAGCTTTTCCTAGTTGTTGGGAAATCAAAAGTGGTTTTCGACACTTTCTAATTTCTTCACATTAATCTAATAATTCATTAATAAAATCAACTCCGCTTAGAAAAATTACGAAAATTTGACGTACGATAGTTTACAATAATGGGAAAATTCTTCAAAGGAAGCGGGAACAACTGAGTAGTGACCTCAAGATACAATTAGGATATACCCTTGTTGGTGTAGTGTTGGACATCTTCTCAGAGACTCCGATTTAGCCCACATTCCAGAGTGAGAAACCACTTTAGTCATCTTTTGAACACATTCTTAGTACTTCTAGTATATCAAGAATTCCCTTCTCGTAACTCAACTCATCTTTTAATAATTTAAAATTGACCAAGATACATTGCAAAACATTTTACTGCAACAACACTATTTCATTTTGACTCCATTAGAACTAACCTAATTAGCAATTATTTCATTCTTGCTTTATGTGTAGATGTTATGTTGTTGAATATTTACTTAAGTTTGCAAACAATCATGTCTCAGCATTTACTTCAAAAAACTCCTAAACAACTTACTTCCATTAATAACGATTAAAATTGAAAGAGCCTTAGACAACTCTATCTTAGGGACCACCCCCCTTGGCTTTGTTAGGATTTTTTCCTAAACGAAGGAGTCAAGATCAAGTGACAGTACTTGAATTGAGACTTTCCCCCAAGGACACACTTAGAAGCTTGAATATTTCTGTTGCGCTTAACCCCCAGGTGTGTGAAAGGCGACAACAAAATCAAAGTGTTAAGCAAATATTTAATAATGTTATGGAGGGGATTTAGGGTTGTTGTTGTTGTTGGAAGATAATTCTTATCCAAAAACTTTATTTTTGGCCAGCAAGGCACTTCACACAACCACACAATGACAAAAACAAAAATTTTGAACCTTAAATGTCTTAGATTTGGGGTTACTCCTTGGTCATTGTACCGAGAAAATGTAAGTTTTCTCACTATTCCTGGTTCATTGAGTTCACAAAAAGTGCACAACAAAGAGAATACATAGTAAATAAAATTACCAAATGGTAAAAAACTTGGAACGCAACAAAAAAATAGGCCAGATTATGAAAATATATGAGAAATATTTTAAAGAAAATGTACATGTAAACAATATACCTATGAATATGGTAAAATGGTTGTATCTAAAAACATTTTTGAGTGAAAGAAAAATGTTTCCAACTGAAAGTAGCACTTCAGATGCAATGGAACACCTCTCTTAGCCTAGAAATACACAAAAATAGTAAAATCCAAAAATCCATTGATGCATACATAAACACTAATTCATGATCTTGATTTACAATTGAAGAGAAACTTCATAAGAGCTCAGAGGCTATGTTTGACTAACACGTTATGTTTATAGAGGATCAAACGCCTTCAGGCATTTACATTATTTTATTGGCCTCCAAGTTCTACAAACCAAAGAAGGAATTTTTCTTTCTTAGTCTAAGTATGCATTTGACCTTCTTCGACGCTTTCACGTGGATGATTTTAAGCCATCCCCATCTCCCTTAATGATGGAGTTAAACTTATTGCCACTTGAACTTTACCTAAAGTAAATGCGACTTTGTATCACTAGCTAGTTGGTAGTCTTCTGTACTTGACTCATACCTATCCCGATATTTCCTTTCTTGTTGTAGGTCTTGTTTCCTAGTGCATGCAAACACCCCATGAAATCCATTTGAAAGAAATAAAAAGAATACTTTGGTATATATATGGTACAATTCAATTTGGGATTCATTAAAGTTTAGGGGGACTCCTTTGTTGGCCAGTTTCACTAATTTAGATTGGGTCGACGACCTTGATGATCAAAATTCTATTGTAGGTTATGTTTTCATATTTGGTTCCAGAACTATCACTTGGGATTGTAAGAAACAACAAGCTCTTTCTCTTCCTTCAACAAAATGATGGTATCAAGTCAAATTTAATTCAAGTCAAGAAACCAGGATTTGACAGATCCTTTGAGAGTTTGGATTTGAGCAACAACATTTGACTAACTTTTGGTGTGACGGTCAAAGTGCCATCAATCTCTCCAAATATACAGTACAACATCAACAGAAAACACATTGAGATACATATGCACTTCATTAGAAATCTTGATGAATATCGTGTTCTTGAAGTGCTATTTTTCCCTACATATTCTTAAGTTGTAGACATATTCACAAAGTCTCCTACAGAAGCAAAGTTTTCTGAACTTCGATCTATGTTAGGATTTCATGAATTTGCTAACGGGGAACAGCCTCTAATGATGCCTTCCTTCCCCTATTGTGCCACTTTTGTAAATCCTTAATCCTATCGCAAGTTGTTATCAATTGGGGATGTTAATATATTTAGACACTTGGGTGACAGTTATGATAAACTTCATGGTATAATGTGTCTTTAAATAAAGTGTGTTTATTTAGTATGCATTTGTACTTAAGTGATCTGATAGTCACGATACATTTTGGACATAGAGTGATCCAATTGTTCATCTTCACCTCTGTCTTAAAAAATATTGATATGTGGCTTACCCCCCAATTGACCCATGATCTCTATTTAAAGAGCATGAAGGGTCATTTTCTCAATGATCGATTGTGAGAAAATCATATGTAAAATAGTTGATACATAATACATATATCCCTAGATACAGGTGCAAATCACCAAAAAATGGAAATTTGGACGGAGGGACCCAACCACCTACCATGTGGATATCCGTCCATTCGTCCCTCATGTAGTTTAATTCTATGCGGATGACAGGATCGAGGGAATTTATGAAACTGACTCTTTGGCCTTTGCACCGAGTAATTCACAATATTATGGCAATCATGTCACTACTGAGCGAAATTATGGTTCATTGGGTAGCCAAATACAAGCATTTTTCCTTGGCAAGTTTCTAGCACTGGGAACGTTTGGTCTAGATCCTCCGTAGTGTTTCCATCCGACATTTTAGTGAGGACATATATTTTGGACGGTTTTTTCTTCTTGGTTCTGTTCTTTCTCCATCTCCAGACCTCATCCCACTCTAGGTTAGATTCTCTCCTCCTTTGCGTCTTTACACTATGGATTGTGCCCAAGCAAGGCCACCCCAACGACAACAATGAAAAACAATCAATCAAATTATATAACATTCAAGGGAACTTGACAATGGGTGTAGGATTATTTGATGACTTTAGGAGGTAGTATAAAAGTATGCTCGTATCCTATATATAATTCACAATGGAAACCCTATCACTCAACTCAAGAAAGTGTTCATCCTAAGCTTAATCACCTTGGAGCTAATAACATGTCAATCCATAACCAATATAAAGGGCCTTGTTATCCTACGTTCATGCACCCTACCAGTTGTCCCTTTGTATACCATCATAGGTAGACTACTCCATCTATTAAGTGGGATTGAGTCACCCTCCAATGGTATTTATAGTTAGGAGGCATATTATTTTAGTTAGGTATATGCATGCCACTTCCCGCTTATTTTTCATGAAGGATGTGAAAGCATGTAAGGTTCTTCAAATACTCTAAGGTCAAAACATTATCGCCGCTAGTTTCTACCCTTGTAGTGGCCCTACCTACGCGCGTCCAACACCCTCAACTTTCTCTAGATGTAATTTTTCAGTTCGCTAAGTATAGTCCAAGGAACATAAGAGATTTAATATTCCTAATCTTATATTCATCCAAGGATGTATCTCCCCTTCATAAGCTTCTCAATGGGAATCCATCCAACACATTTTTAAAATACAGTAGGCATTGAACCTACAAAACATCACAATGTGAACACCCATGAATTTTTTTATCGATCACTCAAGACTTCTCTCTTTGGTTGGTTTGGGATCCTTATTTCCTCGATATCCTTTTGTTGGCTTGTCTCGTTTTGGAATCGGGGAATTGGCCTGATTCATTAAGAAAGAGAGAAGGCTAGTGTCTAAGCACATGACAAGAGATTTGATAAATGCATTTATTTCCACCTAGTGACTTGGATTTACTAAAAAATCTCAATGAAGAGAAGGGCATCAAAGCTATGAGCTAAAGTGTTTGTAATTAAATATTATATACTATATAATTAATCTATTAATATACTATATAATATGCAAGCTTAATATAATATAGTTATTATATATATTTAATATACATTAAATTGTTTTAATATATATTGATATATTATATAATTAATATTAATAAATTTGAAAAAACAAAAATAGAAATAACAAAAAATATTAAAATATAATAAAGAAAGGGAAATTAAATAAAAAGAGTACATAATAAGGAAAAGAGAATGCCCACGCACGAAAAATGGGTAAATTAGAAAAGTTATTGGTAGGGAAAATAATTAAAAATAGAGCAGTTTGCAATACTAAATTGGAATAGATCTACCAAAATTGCATAATGGAATTGACCATCTTGCTCACCTTGTTTCTTGCAGGGAAATATATGGCATCATTGCTTGGAAGGTTGTGGTTGACTAACAAATTCAGAAGGAGTTGGCAACACAGGTTTTTGTTTCCAAACCCTTTGAATTTACTTTAAAATCCATGGTCTTATTAGATTTTAGCCGATGAAAAGTTTTCTAATGCTATGGTAGAAGATAAATTTGAACATGGCAAGAGAAAATCAAACTCTTAAACAGGGTGAGAACATATAAACCTTATCATTTTCCTTTCCTTTATTATATTGCAATCAAAATTTATCTGCATTTTATTTGTTATGTAGTTGCGAGTAGCGAATAGTAAAATTATTAATGCTTTTTGTTGCTCGAAATATGATGGGTGGTTTTTGTAGAGAAACCCGACCCCTTCAGTTTAAAAATTATCGTTGCTTTTGTTGCTTTCAATTTGAATGCTCTAGAAATTTCTTTACAGCTTGGAAATCAAGAAATCGCCCATCCCAACTAAGGATTACATCCAGTAAGAATTGTTAATCTTTTTATTATTTTATTCTTAAAAATGGTTACAATTGCACTGCACATACCTTTTGACAACGTCTCTCTAAGACAACATTTTCAAATTACAGACATTACCATCTAAAACTAAATTAGATTTTATCATTAAATAATAAATCCACTTTTAATATTAAATTAACTTTTAATTTCAAATATAATTATAAATCTTAATATTTTCAAATTACACGCATTACCATCTAAAACTAAATGAAATTTTATCATTAAATAATAAATCCACTTTTAATTAACTTTAAATATTAAAATTAACTTTCAATTTCAAATATAATTAAAAATCTTAATAGTATGAATTCCATGATAACCTATTTATCTCAACTAGGTCATTCGTAAAATATATATAACAATGTTAGATACTCCAATATTTACTTTTTTCATTTTTCCTTAAACTATGTTTCCAATATTTATTTTTCATTTTTCCTTAAAGTATGCCTTTGAACCATTTGTTAGATGCATAATAAAAAGAATGTAGAAACATAAGTGAAGCCAAGAAGGAATTAGGAAACCATGAATAGAAACATGGGCAGAAAAGGCATACTCGATTCAATTCATTAGCAATGTACATAGAGGTACATATATAGTTACAATATCATAACTGTCTATTTAACTGACAGACAGTTAGGAAATATAAACAAAATTATAATTAGTGGTTTTAACATCCCCCCTTAATCATAAGTTTGTCCTTGCTGGAAAAAACTGCCATTACTTGACGATCAACTATGTCAAGTAAATTCAGAGAGTAAAAAACCAAAGTCTCTGACACAAATTAGCAGAAGATGAAGGCTTTTGCTAAATCTGTGGTTTTAGGATGACCACTAACCAACCAAAGCAATCAAGTGGTTTTAGGAATACCACCAACCATGTCAATCTAGAAGTTCAAAAGACTTTTGTTGACCTCACAAACTATAGGTCTCTTGTTTGTGTCTCTTGTTTCTGACATTCATTTTCGTCTCTTGTTTCTGACATTCATTTTCCCCCTGTGAGGAACAATTTCACCTTAAAAACAAATATCAAATGGGCCTTGGTCTTTCCCTCAAATCAACAAAACATAAAGAACCATCAATTGTAGAAACTGCACCCTGCAAACTCGGTTGTACATGACTATAAACTCGCTGATAAGATCTTTCCAACAACTTGGCTTCCAAACACCAACGCCAAGTACCTAACCACTCAAAACTTATTTGTTTCAGTTGAAGATTCTTGTTTTTCTGACAGCGGTCGGAAAGATGATTTTTCTTCCCACAAAAGCTACAGGGGTGAAGATCAAAACAATAAGACTCAACATGGCCAACTCTATGACAATGGTGGCACTTAAAAGATCTTTTGTTCAAGTTATCAACTGCAATATCATTATGTACCTGATTACTGTCTGCAAATTCTTCCTTTTGATTGGCATCAACCAGAAATCCTCCACTCACAAAGCTAACTGGTTTTCTATAATCTGGAATATGGAAAAGATTATCACAGTTTCATATCCTAAACCATATTTATTTCTTTTAAACAACAATTCTTCCCACGGCCTTACAAACTTGGTTGCAACTCTACATTCCTTTGTCTTTGCAATGTTTTTATCTTCAGTTTTCAAAATTTTTTCATTTATACTAGGATTTTCATTTCTTACCCTAGTGTCCGCAAGAAACAATTTTCCATTGAATTCACTAATTTCTTTCATATTTGAAAAATGCTCGCTGTCCTCTTTTTCATGATCAACATGTTGCTCTTGGAGAAGACTAGTTCATGAGATAATAACTTGTTTTGTGTTTTGAACATGTCGATTTTTCTGTGCATGTATTGCAAACATGTAATAACTTTGTTAAATATTTTCTTGTTCACAGAAATTGTAGATCCTGGAGTAGCGTTGAGCGATGACTGTAGTAGATGGAAGAGTTCTTCAATTCTGGCCATTTAGATGTTGAGGGTTTCTTATAACTCAACACTTCTTTATTTAGATTTTCTTACTTATGGGTGTTGGATTCAACCAAAAATGCACCCAATTACAATCATTTTTCAATTCAACAATATTTAATACTCACTAAAGAAACAATAGTAAGTACCAAAAAACTTGCAAAAACACAGAATGCAAGGATAAAAATCTGAACAGGCACAAGTTCAGAAAAGGTGTTGAATTGTTTTTTTTTAATTCTGAATGTTGAAAAATTTGTTTTAATTTGTCTGCATATTCAAATGTCAGTGGCTGCAATCTTCAAACTATCTGCAATATCTTCAATCTGTGTGCAATATCTTCAATCTGGTTTCAATAAAGCAAATTCTGAACATGTTCTCTGCAACAGTTTGGATTTTCTTCACTTCTAGCTTCAATGCGGCTTCTTTCTTTCTTACAATTTAAAAAAAAAAAACTTATTTTTGATGCAGCCCAGACTACTTTATAGTTTTCTCTTGACGCTATGTTTCAATACAACATAAATGTTTTTAAGCAACAATTTCAATTCGGATTCATTATTTTTATGCAACAATTTCTGATAACACAAAGGCAATGATTTTCAACCTTCTATATAGCCACCTTCCTTCAGGACGAATTCTTCTTAATTTTCCTTGTATCAATGCTTCGCTGCAAAATTCTGATAGAAAAGTTTTCTTCACACATACACTTTAATACAGACTGAATTTTTTTTTTAAAATCCGTAAAGTGGATACAAACAGTTTCACTGCTACCTTCCACTCCACAGATCAACTCACATTCTTTAATGGAATTCTTTACCATTTTATTTTCTTCAAAATACTAAAAATTCACTTTTATTTTATTTTCTTTTTCTTCAAAATTCACTTTCAATAACAACCAATAAAATCCCTGTCCTTAAACATACCAGTTTTTAAACTAGAAAAATCCTTTTTCCTTATCTTCAATAATGAGGTAAAATATTTACAAGAACTTTTTTTAATATCTCCTTTTAATTTGACTTCACACCAATGCTTAAATTTTTTTATCATGTATCAACTTACTGCTGTTTCATGACATCGGCCCTGGGCAAGGCGGGGGACGTTTCCGCCAACCCGTTCGGGTTCAGCGCCGTTCTTGCCACTACAGAGAACATGCCGAGCCTCAACACGCTGGGATTATCGATGGCTCGTGCAGATATTGGTGTGGGAGGGTTGATACCCCTTCATACGCATCCCAGAGCCAGTGAAATAATCTTTGTGGTTGAAGGGGATTTGAACGTGGGGTTCGTGGATACCAGCAACCGACTGTTCTCTCAGAAGCTGAAGGCCTGTGATGTGTTTATCTTCCCCAAGGGGACTGTGCATTGTCTTCAAAACATCGGGCAAGAGACTGCGTTTCTAGTGACTGCATTCAACAGTCAAAATCCGGGTTCTTTAATCGTCTCGCTCTCTTCTTTCGCTTCCAGTCCGGGCATTCCCCACGAAGTTCTGGCCAAGGATTTCACCATCAATTTGAAGGACGTGGAGCAAATCAGAAAGAACTTCGGTGCAACTTGAAGCATTAAGACTTTAGTATAACTGTCAGATATCTGTATGTGTCCATGGAATAAGAAGATGCCTGACGATTGACATCGAGCTTTCATAAGCAATTTCAGTTCTGTATGTATCAAACGATCTAAAAATTATCCAGAAAAATGCAAATCACCAGAAAGAAACCAGTAGATTCAACACTATATAAAATGCAAATCACCAGAAACATTCAACACTATAAAAAGCTTGTTGCAGTCTTATGTATCCTAAGACAGCCAGAGTTGATTTATTCTCTTTAGTCAGTTTTATGTCCAGACTTATGGAATTTCTCAAAGACTCTAATCCTAAGGTCTGTTTTGATTCTTTTGACCATAAATTTGGTATTATTTCCATCTAGGCACGATTCCTTTGGTTTTAATCTTCAACTTTGGATTTTGTACGGTCACTTGGTTTTAATCTCCAACTTTCCAAAGCAATGGGGTCAGAATCTACATACTATACATTAATACCACAGTGGTCTAATGATTAAGAGTAGAGTATGTGTTTTTTAGGTTACAGATTCAAATCTTAAATAAATCACTCTAAATTTTATATTTAAAAAGTAATTTCAAATTGTTAAAAATAAAAAACATAATTACCAATAAATATATATTCTTAGTCATTCTAGTTTTTTTAGTGTTAAAAAAGAAGTAAATTCTTTTAGGAATAAATTTTTCCTTTTGTATTCTTAATTTTTTTTTCAAACAGTTAAAAATCATATAGCAGAGATCTATTGTCGCTCTAGATTTTGAAGTGTTAGAATATAATTATTTTTTGTTACGACTAAATTTAATTTCAAATTTTGTATTAAAAAAGATTTACACTTCAACGGATTTAACATATGCTATTGAAACATATAAGATTCAAATATTATTTTGGAATATTATTATAATTATTTGTTTTGCAAACTATTATATTGGATCAACATATAGAAATTTAAATATTACAATCTTTTTAATACTCACTTGTAAAATTTGATATAGATATATTTGGAAATTGTATTTATGTTTGTTCATTTTTTTTAATATAAATTATTAATATATAAATAAATATATATATAACACATCTCATACAAGTAGGTTATATAAAGTGTTATCATTTAAAAGATGATTTTTTCATCTAAATATACATATCATTAATAACATGTAGGATTTGTATCTCAAGTATATCACAAAGCATGTTCAACAATGAGAACTAATGCTCTTTAAACTCTCAATTAGTATGGTATGTTCTAGATACTATTTGGAAATGAGAAATTCTAGTAAATATTGCCTTTGGATTTGAACCCGTGACCTCCTAAGAGGAAACACATGCTCTTAACCATTAGGCTCACTCATTCTGTACAATTTGACAACAATATATGTATATATAGACAATAATTTGATTAATATATTTTATATAGACAATAACTTGATTACATCTTCCTCAGCTTTCTGCAAGTTCTCCACAAGGTCAGAATTGAGGTGTTTCGACGGTACATGCCTTGTTTCTTGTACTTCCTTCTTGTTGTACTCTCTAATATATTGAAACAAAGAAACTTTGTTTCTTATAGAAATAACTAGCGTAGATAAGATATATTAGAGTAATCCAAGAATATAAAATATATATATTTGATAAAAGATATAAGATGATATTTTACAATTACATTTCCTTGCGATTTATAAACCAATTTGCACCTTTTCAATATAAGTCATGTCTTTTGACTTTTCATAATTATTTCTTATTGAATAATTATTATTTATTAATATTAATTTATATTAATATTAATAATTAATTTATGTTATGTTATATATTTTTTATATAACATTTCCTTCCCCTTAGAGAAGCTTTGTCCTCAAAGCTTAGAGAAGACAAGGGTTACGTAAGATTTATTGGTTGTAATGCCATCTCTCGATCCTTTATTTTGACACTCGATGAAATGAGACGATACAAGTTATAAATTACAAGGAAAAAATGTCGCATCGTCTGTGATGTGGCCCATCTGAGATTTATTTTCATCGGAGGTGATTGTTGATATTCTTGTTGGATAAATCTTCATGTTTTCTACTTAGGTTGCAAATTTTGTGTTCTTTCGTTTCTGAATTTATAACCCCTTTGTTTATGTTCATTTTGTCCCTGTCGTTGGTTAAAATAATTTTTGTAGTTTGGGTGTCGGTAAGGAGTTGTTTCTTGTTTTCCTGCTAGATTGACTTCCTTTTGGACTATGATGGGAAACAAATTTGTATTCACTTCTTCTTCCTCAACTGCAATTATTTTTCTAGATAGTCTGGATGCTTCCTTATGGATTTGAACTAATTTGTTCTCTAATAGATTATTATTATTCTGAATCTCCTCAAACCTTTTGTCTTGTGACTGTTTGTCCTCTTTTAACTTCTCGATTTGTTCCTCTAGTTCTTAATTAACCTTCTTTAGGGAGGAATTTTCTTCATCCTTTTCTAGTAATTTTTGCTGGGCACGTTAAATCTTCTCTGGTAAATTTTGACTCCATTGAACTTTATCCTTTTCTTTCTTGATTTGCAGAAGTAATTTTTTATTATGATCTCTTAAACGAGATATCTCTTCTTCTTTACTTGCAATAACCTTGTCAATATCGTTGTGTATCTGATTTTGTTCACCTTGCAAAATCAAATTTAAAAAAAAATCTTAACACCCACGGAAGATTTACTTCCGTTTCTCCGTCCCCGATAACGACTCCAGAGGATGTTTGCACTAGAGTTTGTACGTAGACTACTAAGGCTCAAAGTCCAGACATTATTGAATTTTTTAGTTAAATAACTAGGTTTTAGCTTATGTGGAATTTCTAAATGGAAAAGTGGGGATCATGAATAAGACTTACAATAATCAATCAACAGTGATAGCAATATAAGGGGTAAATAAAAGAATGTGGGTATTCATTATATAAGGAGCATAATTCAACTTCAGATTTTAAACTTTATGAACATAAATACTTCATGAAGAGGAAAGCATAGTAAACATTAGACCATCCACAATTATTATAAGATGTAAAACGTTTATCAAAGAACAAAGTCATGAATAAGGTGATCATATTGAACATTAACATTTACCATGATAAAAAGAATAAAATTGGCTCATCTTGAATATGATATCATTCCAAAACAGTCTTTATATTACTTACAGAAATATAAATTACATGCCTGATACAGATGATATCCTGTAGCCTGATCTCCCAAAATAATTTCCTAATGCATTTTCTATCCTTTCTTGTCATATTTATACAAAATTTCTTAAAATAGTAGTTATTTTTGGATCCAAAGTTCAAGGATCGAATAAACTAAAACTAGAAAAGAGATGGTATATCAACTATCTGCTTCTATGACTCATAACATAAAATATGCCACCTCACACTAATATTTGACAGACATTAATGATGATGAATCATCCTGAAGATTCTAGAAACATAACCTTACTCCTGCACTTGAACAGTCCATCCAGACTTTGAATTCAATCCAAACAGAAACAATCAGAGATTTCTAGCTACTTTAGCCAACATTGTAAGCCCAACAAGTTCTTGGGACCTCCTTTGCAACTTAGGCTGTTATTAATTATTTATAGTTTTCATTAATTTCCTCCAGATCCTCTCTCAACCTCCTATTTTCCATCATTAATTTATCATTTGATTTGTTCAGATATCCATTTTGATCTTTAAAGTACTATAGTTATTTCTTCAAAAACTCAATTTCTGACAATGTTTCCATTACTGCTTGATGTGCAGGACTTCTTTGTTCTTATAATTCTTTAAAATTTGATGGATTTGAACAAGCACCCATCTCAAATTCATAAATTTTATGTTTACCTTTATCCTTATAACCTTCCTTTGGAAATTATGATGCATGTTTCAGCTCCTTTTCAATTTCTTCAAGGGTTTGATTTACTGTATGTTGTTCTATAGTTTGATCCATTGTATGATGTTCTACATCTGCAACCTATAAGTCTTTATTTCTAGAATAATATTTTACAACAGTTGTCGCATCCTTTTGAAATTTGGAATCAAGAACAACCTTCATATTCATACTTAGCTTATTCTTTGTCCTAGTCCTTTTTCTCCATTTTATTTCCCGAATCTCTAAAACAAGAGTATATTTGTTTTTTGTACTAGAGGAGAATTCTTGAACCATGCCATCTTTCTCCTCTGCATCCCTGGGATTATTTGGAGCAATTATATCTTCCTTTTGAAATTCGAAGTTCAACTTCTTTTGTACCTCTGTCTGCAATGGTTCCGAAACAAGTTCATTGTCAGCATTTAATTTATCTTTTGGTTGATTATTTCCCTGCTCAGCCTTCCTCTTATTCCCTCTTGAACCTCTGGTTTTCTTCTCTGTTTCTTCACCATCAACCTGCATCATGTTATTATTTTTTGCTTCAGGTGTCTCTGGTACAAAACCATACCAAAATAAAAAATGATGCCAAGATCTATCAATATTCTTTAACTTGGTCATTATCAATAATGTGAATAGGCCGTGATGAAAAATAGAATCACTGGTACGATTGAGATGATTTTTACCCTTTGTGAATATTTTTTTCTAGGCTTTTAAACAAGTAGTAGGGAAAGCTTAACCTAGTTTTCCCATTCAAATCCAACATAAACTTCAAATGATACCTGAAAACTATCACCAATTGACCTTCACAGGTGATGTAGCGTTGTACAACATTAAGAATGTCCCTCCACTTCTGCTTGAAATTATTAAGATGAATCCCATTACTCCAATGTAGTTTTTCATAACCAGGCAACGTAAACATGATTAAATCAATATCGAATAAATGTTTTTTAAACCAACATTCATCTTCGAGGGATAATCCTGTTGCTTTTGAAATTGTATCTTCGCTTACCTTGAATCTTAGGCTTCGAAAATTCACAGATGAGTTATTATAGTTCTTGAAAAAAGAATTTGTCACTTCCAGATTATGACCACTGATTCTTTCAAAGAACGAAAACCATCCTACGTCCTTCATCATTTTTGCACATTGTGAAAATTCTTCTGCCCATTTTACTTCCGGTTCAATTGTGCATATTTTGTCACTGCTCTTCTTCATTTTGACAAGTATCAACTCCTTCTAGGCCACATCTTCAAATATGAACATATGTTCTAACATGAAAGAATTAATTGACACCAAAAAATCAAGTTTGATAAATGGGTAGGTAAGGAAAAACTGAGTACAAAACATCCGGTTCAATGAAATTCATTATGTCCAAAACAACTGGTACATAATCTTCTGCTAGGAATTATGAGTAGACGCTCCTCCATCTAACACAAGCCTAGTTTGTTACAAGTGTCAAACCTTAATTTCAAAATTTGGGCAATTTGACAGCGCCAACCTGTAACTTCATTATGTATTATGTTGTCAGAATGTACTATGATAATTATAATTTATAGAACCTTCCCCATATGTAGAACATTCACCAATGTGTTAAATTTGAAATATTGCATCTTATTTGTAAAGAACTTTGGAAGAATTAATGAGAATGGGCCACGTTTTATCATATTTACCATAAACAATGTACAAAGGAAATAACAAACTATTAAGTAAGAAATTATTATAACCTGAGAAACTTAATTATATTATAGGAAGAGGCGATCTACTAATAAAAACCTAGGGTAGAACTAGGATACAAATCTAGTGCTAGCCCCTCCTCATACAAATTTCATAAACTACGTAGTGGACCTTTCATTTGGATTTTACTCTAGGAAATATAGTTAAGACTAGCGAGCAAGCCCAAGTGGGACTAATTGTTAATAAAAAATATTTTCTTTGTCCTTGGAGGTTAGATGTTCAACTCAAAAGGGGGTAGGGTACATGTTTAATCTAGTTGTGGTTTGTAGATATTAGTGTGGAGTTAGGATCAACTATTTTTGTTTTCCATTCATTCTTGGAGTTATTGTGCATGGTATCAATACAATTAATTCTAAAGAGAGGAAATATTATGATTTACTCTTCAATGGTTGCAAATAATGATAAGAACAAACGTAACAAAAAACACTCATACCATTTACATTATTCCATATATAACTCATATTCACTTCAAAGTTTAATTATAGACTTTGTTTATTATGATTTATCTTATAGGGAGGACTTGCACTATGTAAACCCAAGCTTGCAATAATAACCTAACCATAGACTTGTGATATGTAAACCCAAAGTTATGCTAGATTGTTGTTTAATGATATAACAAACATATAGCATTAAACTACAACCAACTTCAAATATTTGGGCTTGTTGAAAATATCATATCTATGAAAATGATCAGCTAAAACAAACTTCAAACTTGAAATAGGAAATCCAGTATTTGAAGTGTCAAGAAATGCTTGTACAATTTTGTGACATATTTTTAGTGTAAACATTGATTCTATTTAAGGGTCCTAGCTCAATGGAAGTGCACCTAGATCTTACAAAAAGGAGGTTGGTGGTTCGATTCCTCCATGCCTTATCTACATAAATCAATGACTAGTTAAATGACTATTTAACACCAATCAATGACTAAATAAATGACCATTTAACAACAATTAATGACTAAATAAATGACCACGTAACAACAATCAATGACTATATAAATGATAAATGTACTTCTAAACATTGATAATTAATGACTAAATAAATGATCAAATTGAAACAATTAATGACCAAATAAATACTCGAACAGTGAAAAATATTGACCAAATAAATGACTAAATATATGACCAATGCATGAAGCTATTCAAGCAATTTATGACCAAGTGATAAATGACCAATTTAGTTGGGTGATAAGTGACTACTAATTTATGACCAACAACCATGTGACCAAATTTAATCATTTATCACCTATTTTTGGTCATTTTTAAGTAAATTATCACCAATTTTCTAGTGGTGATGGTGGGATATACCTTTCAGGTTTTTGTTTTGCTTGACCATACCTTTTGAATTTTTTTTTTGTTGTTCCACTTCTTTGTCGTATTCCATCGAATCTTCTTAATCGTGATTTTTTTTCATTCCATTCAAACTCTACCATTTCTAGTTCCTTTTCTCTTATGTCCTCTTCAATTCTACAAGCAACTCCAACTTTTTTAAAGATGACATATCTACTATAAAATTCCTTCCTTGTGACTAGAATCCATAGCGTATATTCTTTCACTAAAATCCTTGCACTCGATGGATATTTATTTCTTATACTTGTTGTCGAGTTTACGTATTTTGTCTTTTGGGAAATGCACCAAGGCATCACATCCAAACAATCCGAGTGATGCAAGAGATATGCTTTCCCAAACCCATGCCTCATATGGAGTCTTGTCGACCACAGATATCGATGATGACCTATCTACTAGGTAACATTCCATGTCAACTACCTCTACCCATAATTCTTATGCTTCACCTTCACCATTGGGTATGCTCCTTGTTTTTTAAATGAATGTTCTATTCATTATTTCAACAAAAATATTATGTTGAGGTGTGTATAGAGTTGTGTTTTTTCAAGCTATACCGTGCTATTTACAGAATTGGTCGAATGCCTTACTAGAGAATTCTTCTCCATTATCATTTCTCAACGTCTTGATCTTTCTATTGGTCCATTTTTCTATAAGAGTTTGTGACGCTTGAAACTTATCAAAAACCTCAAATTTCATCCTAAAAAAGTAAAGCCATGTCATTATCGAGAATTTATCTATGAAAGAGACATAATACTGGGATCATTGATGCCATCCCCGAACCAGAGTACTAGTTCAAATCACCAAATTGAACCAGTAAACCAATTCGAATCAGCTTCCCAAGGAATAATTAGGTTCCAAATTTAGCAGAACCTCTAAACTCAGCTGTCTGACTAAGTCCTTCCGCAATACCCATGTCAAAACCCCAAATTTTCACAAAAAATTAAAATTTTGAAATAACATAAAATGCTGAGATTGCAGTTTATTAATAGTTAACGGTTAGCAAAAAAAAGAGAAACTGTTAATCGATTAATTTGCATAAACTCAATTATGTTAACTCGGCAGTTTTCTTATTGACACATTCTTAAGTTTAACTTGCACATTAATTCTATATTTGGTTTACTGATGAGTTCTATTTATGATAGTAGGTGGAATATAACTTTGAATTTCGGGGCTTACTTAGCTTTTATGCTATCGAAGATGGATTATTTATTCTTACAGGTTTACAGGTATAAATGATCGAGTATCGTCTTTAAATTCATAAAGCATCCTGCAATATTTCTATTTGCAATTAATAAGCTTAGATTATAAGCTGTTGTAGTCCAACCTACTTCCGTAAGGTAACATAGTTTGTTTTCTTCTATTGCTATTGTAAACGAAGTTCAGATGATTGTATCTCTTCCTGTAGAATATTTAGCGACAGTATTACTTCCTTTGGTTCTGAAAAGTTTATTTTATCTGCTTGATATTCTTTTTTTTTAAAAGGCATACCCTAGCAATTCTATATTACAATTCTTATATTAGGTTCTATCTAAGAACAACTTCCAGGATTGGTGTTTTTCTTATCGAGCCAATCTTTTCATCTTATGTTAACCTTAGTAATTTGGTAAGAAGGTAAAACTATACTCCAAGTAATGAGGGACTGCCACAACTTCTGAGATAAGATCTCATGGATCTGTATTTAGTGAAAGAGTTCATAGGAAAATGTTCTTACATTTCACTTTGCCATTACATAGTTTGCAAAACTTTGCTAGTTTCTAAGATTTCAAAATGTGCATAAACTATTTGTTTTTCGACATAAAAGATTTTATTATTGTTACAATTGCATAATACTTATGATCCTACCCAAACGACATTATGCAAAATACTCAAGTTGAATGCTGTGTAATCATTTACACCACCAAGAAAGGAACTGGAACTAAAAGATAATTATTCTTACACTATTCACTAAACTGTTTATAAGACAATGATTTCATAATTATCTTAAAATACTATTAATAACAACTTAGTTATTACACAACCTATATCCCAATGATGATATTATTATACAAACTTTGATGAGTTGTAACTAATTAAAAGGGGTTAATGCTCACATGTATACTATGCATATAACTAACGATAATGTTAAAATAACTTTGTAACGTCTCCCAACAATACTCATTAGTATAACTTACTATGCAAAAATAAACATAATCCTCACTAGCTTTTACTAGCGATAACTCATAACATTGGATTCAATAAATTACATAAGGTATTTATTTTGGGTTACGAGGCTAAGGATTATGTTATGTATGAAGTCAACATTATAATAATGTTGCAACCCACGCCAATAACAAGCTATGCACCAAGTGTTTAAACAATTATAGTATGATTGAAATCATGCAAACTATAATGCTGTTTTGATGAAATCATTGGGTGAATAAATTGATTTTTATGGAACGCAGGTGACTATGGAAAGTCGACCCACTACATGATGATAATGTTGCGACCACGTGGAAGTTTCTTGGCCATGCACTGGTTGCATAAATAGTTTTAACCCTAACCCTTGGCTCATTCGATCTCCGTCATTTGCATTGGCCCTGTGGGCTGCTCTGCAAGCTCCCGTGGCAGCCATGAGTTGCAGATAGATACAGAGGCTCCAATGCTAATGTTTGTCGTGACTTACTCCCTTGAGCTAGATTCTGTTGTTCGCCTTCTTTGTAATTTCTTTAATTTTGCTCAGAGTTTACTACCTTCCTTGTATATGGCTTTACGGCCGCTTGAAACTCCTTTTTGCTGCTCCTTCTGTCGTGGTCTGTCATTGGTGACAACTTGAGCTTATGGTGTGTGATTGCAAAAATCCTTCGTCGTAGGGTTTTGGAGTTTAGTTTTCTTGCTTGTGTATTGGTTTCAGTCCGACTCCATGCTTATTGACTCCTTCGCAGCCGTTGTTCAGGCTTACCTATACCCCTGCTGTTAGTGTGAAAAGCTCCAAAATCCTGGCATCTTCTTCCTCGGTGAGAATGAGGGTTCGAATCTTCTTAATGCTGGTTGTGGTTTTGTTATTCCTCCAAGGTTCCATCGTTTTCAATTCCAGCTGGGGTAAGTTATAAATTAACTTCCATTACTATTTACATTTTGAAACTGCATAAGGGTTTTGAATTTTATTTAACTCTATTTCTTTTACAATGCAGGTTAACTTGTCTTCAAGGTTGACAATCGTGCTGCATAAATGGCTCCTTGAGTAGGCTACGGTAAGATCCGGTTTCGAACATGGTTCTCCCTATTTGTACAGCCTTTTGCGATTGGAAGAAGTTATGGCCGTGTCACACCTAGTCTTGGGTTGCTGTTCTTCGTTTTTTTTTTAAGTTTTTACTTTGGTTTATCACCCTTGCTTTTCGCGAGGTGACTACGGCTTTAAGCTGTGACTTGTAAAGCTCCTCTCGTCTTAGTGAAGAACTTACAGTTTGTAATCATTTGTTAATACTTATATAAACTCCATATCTTAATATGGGTGCTCGGCTCCTAGCTGAGGTTTTGTACTCTGTTAATGTTTGACTTACATTCAGTCTTCGGGCTTGTTGATATAATGCAAATATTTTTAAGACAGTCTGTCTTGAGCTTAAATTCGTTCTCCTTTATGTATTTGTATTTTTATCTCTGTATAAATAAATTAAATTTTTCTTTAAATGTTTATATCAAAAGAATAAGTATATTGCTTATCCTAGGTTACTACTGTAATGGATTTGCATATATAAGAATATTGGTAGTTTATGCTCAGAAATACGAGCTAGGGTTTTTACCCTAATTAACCTTTAAAATGATAATTTCTGTACTGTTATTTCATTAAGTTTGATTACTGTCAAAAGAATTTAAGGTTATTTTAGTGGCTCAAGGAATTCCATTTTAGGGTTTAAGGAAATAATCTTTGTTTCTTTCTTTAAATATTCCTTTAGTTTGTTAAAAGATTTTTTTGATTTATAAATGATATTGTTTATGTTAATAATATTATCTGCGAATACTATATTTTCTTAAGTTTGTATTTGCACATACACTTTATTAATAAAGACTGAGACCAGTCTATAATAGTTTAGTTTATTCAGTAGGATTATTTCTGTAAGCTTGCTAAAACGTGAAATGAGGATTTTCAACCCTGTCATTACTCCTTTACATATATAATTTGTCTGTAAAAGTTAAAGGACAGTTCCTCGTTAATAATACTTAAAGCATAGGTTACTAATGTATCTTAATTGTTTTGATTCTAAATAAAAGAATACTGTGAGAGCTAAATAAGTTCTTTATTAAGATATTCCTTATCTTGAATTAATTTGTCTTTAGAATTTAATTAGGTTACCAAACCCTACTTAGGGTTCGAATAGTTGCAGGTTAAGTTAGCTATTAATATTAGTAAATGATATAAACTAACGGAACAATACTTAAACCCTTACTAAACATAAATAAATAAGCATTATATCTGAGATGTTTCTATTTACTCTATTTCAAGATTGTAGTATAGTTTATAGAAGAAAGTACTGTGTAAAAAAAATAACTTACTACTTGAACACATTGATATCAGTAAAAATAATATGACTATTTATTTTTCTAGCATTCTTAATACATAGTCTGGTTTTAACAATAAACCTAACTAGGCAGATAAAGCAACTATCTACAAAAAGAAAAGATTCCAACACTCTTAAAAACATAAATAACTCTATTCATTTTAGATTTCTTTCCTATCCTTCATCTATTTTAAACTATATTGCCTGTGCTAGAGTACAGTCTGGTCCATTCCAGACGTGGAAAAACACAAGTAGGATTATTTTTCATCAAATATAGATTCAACATTCAAATAACTAAAATATTACAAGCTTTAACAGTTCTCTACAAAACATATAAATCATTCATTATTCATTCATTCTCAAATATAAACTTTTAACAGAGTAAATAAAAGACTGTAGAACCTGTTTTAAGCTGGACAACAACAGCGTTGGGAGGCCGTTCCTCCCTACCAACTCCTGGAGAGCACTAAAACAACGACTTCTCAGGACCCCCGATCCTGTTCCTGGTCTCCTTGGCTGAGAACTGGTGGATAATGCAACAAGATACTAGTCCAATGACTCAGTACTAACTCTGCACTTAGCAGTAAGATCCTTCAGCTGAAAAGCTGTACTAGATCACTTTTTGCAGTTTACCCCTCAAACACATTCCAAAAATTCCCTTCCCCATGAAATCCTCTGAAGTACATTCACCTGAATGGTTCTCTTCTTGGAATGAGCAGCCTCAGTTCTCTTCAATGGGTATTTTTTATTAAGATTGCCTAGGTCTTTTTGGGTTAATTGTCATTAATTGAGCCACCTGGTCTGATCCCACTTTCTTGGGGGATCATGACCCCAAATGTAGGGAAGTTGCCACCCGCAACATTGGAAGTGTTTGAGAATGCTGCCACTTGTCTATTTGCTCTCCACCCAGTTTCCTCCACCAACTTGACTAGTAAACACTCTTTTAACAACTCTCCCAAGCTGTTGTCTCCTCTTTTATTTATTTATAATTAAAATATTCAGAATTACATTCACACCCTTGACTCTGCTGAGTCATCATTTACAACTTAGCATAAAATTTAACATATTGTCTTGAAATAAAATCAAATATGATAATATATTTTTTTACAAAATTGGGGCATGTGACATTTCAGCAACTCCTTTTCTGCAAATTGCAGGATACGGGATGCGGGCGTACATTTTTCCAATTAAAATGGACCTCCTGCAATTACTTTCCCACAACAGTATTTTCGCATGTAGGATGTGGGATGCACCTTTTCCTTTTCCGAATTACGACTCCCACAAATATTCTCACACAACTTATGTTCGAACCGTTAATCTTCTGCAGGGCAAATCTGGATCTTTGATTTGTTTTCCTTTGTGGATCTAATCTCTAACAATTAGATCTTTGCGGATCCAATCTTCATCGTCGATTGGAATTCCTTTGCGGAATGTTTTTCCTTCCACTAATCTTATTTGGAACTTCTCCCATCTGCCAGATATTCTTACGCTTGATCTCGTCTGTTCAAACCTACATAGGTTTAGATCTCAGTTCTCATCGATCCTTGCAGTGATTGATCTCTGTAGACCCTGAATCTACAAAAACTCTGCACACGCATTAATCATTCATGAAATATGAAGTGGATTATTAATTTAACTCTCCCCTTTGATTGATCAGAAGCTCGATAAATCGATCTCTATTTCCTCCCTCTCAGAAGCCATCTTTCCCATACGGGCTTATCAACTATTAACAAGGAATAAATCAAATATTCATTTCATGAAATCACATATTCAAACAAAGATAAATTTACACACAGATATTTAGATGAAATAGGATTTTGCATTCATACGTATTAACTAAATATACAAACTAATCTAAGAACCCGTGTTCTTATCTCCTTAGGCCTGATACATCTTTAATTGACCTTTCCTCTGTTTCATATAGGCCTTATAGACCTCTCTATCTATGTATCCATCTACCTATTCTCTCTGTCTTCTGTCTATCTCTGCTTCGTAGGATTATATATATATATACAAACAAAATTATGAAACCAGTTTTGGTTTAGATCCAATAAACACTCAACATTCTACTACAATTCATCAACTGTTATCTATTTTAAGTAACTTTCAATCCTATCTCAATGAATCACTCCATTTGACATGGCTTACTTACATGACTCATCTAATGACACATCACTCACCTAGTGACTCATCTAAATGACTCCCCATCATCTAGAATCACATATTTTACATTTATTTACAAAGTGATAGTTCGAAGACCATCAATTCAAAATTTAAGACCCCTTCTAGGCCTAATCAGACTTTGAACTTGAATTTGGATGGAGAGCATGATGCTCCCACATCAGACTTCCTAGGAAGAAAGAGATATGACCTCTTGGTCATAACCTTCTATCTTCAGTATGCCTGGATCCCAAAATTTATTCTGTAGTAGATCATGCATCTTATTATGTAGGTTTGTCTTTTTCATCTTCAATTCTCCTAGTTTCCAAATTTTATGTTGCAATGCTCCACTATCCCTGCTTTTGCAATATTCTTTTGTCACTTTAATTCTGTCATTGTTTTGTCTATTTTCTCTACTGATGTAGATCTTCATCCTTCCTTCATGCCTCCTCTGAGACATCTTCACCATCAGCAACCTTAATTATTCAATCTCGATATCCAATCTATCCTCTATCTAGTACTACACCTGCATCTTCGTTTCCTAAAACAGTTGTTGTCCCCTTAACTCTCTGATGCTATCCACTAAATTATAATATAATTCAATGATTTTACCCGTTGTTTGTTATTTTCCAATGCTATCATCAAACATTAAGCAGTCATGTTTATCAACCCTTGGATTGATCAACCAGTCTTCTAACATTTCTAACTCTTCATCATAATGTCTGAAGTTAGAAAACTTTCCTTTATCTTCATTAACCAACTCTGCAACAGTAATTTCTTTGAGGTACGTCTAATCATCCCTTTGAAACACTATAGTCCCTTCATGTGTCATGATAATTTTCTTTCCTATTCTGTCAGCAACTTATCTATCCAAATATGCAAGTGTTCTCTTTTGTTTATCACCATGAGACCATGTCATCTCGTCCTTCAATCCTAGAATTTTTTTTTGGCTTTGGTCCATGTCAAGAATACATGGATACTCTCCTTCTTCTTCTTTTACCTCTGAGGAAACCTTACAAGGTTCAACACGTTTTATTCCTGCAGATACATACAATTCATTAATATTGAAATTTTTATCTCCCATTGACTTTCTTATCAGCATATTCTTCTGCTGGTCTGAACTCTCCCAAAAGTTCATGAGACTTTCAACTAGTCCTACTTATGCACCATCTTCTTCTAAAAATATTTTATGTTCTGCTTCACAACAGTGAACATATTCTTCTGTCAATGGTCCAATTCTTCTTTTTCCTTTCTTCCTCAAAACATCCATCCTATGCTTCACAACCTACATAGACACATCTTTTAAGTGTTGTTCAATACCTACAGTCATACACCAATAATCAGTTTAAAAAATATGAGACTCTGAAGTCCCTGTTGATATTTCGTCTGGCATCCCCCTATTGTGTTGGTTTGAACACAACATCAATCTGTCACCATCACCTATTTCTCCAATGGTATGATACACATGTTGTATACACTCATCATATGGTATCCTTTCATCTTCTATTACAACATAATCATGTTCTACAATCATGCTTTTGGAAAGCGCATCTTCTTCTTCTTCAGACTTCGTGATAGTCTAAGGTGACTCTTTAACTCTCTCCTTCATAAGAATGCAATTCCGAGTCTTCCCTATAGAAATGTATCTGCACATTTCTTTTTTTACCTTCATCTTCAGATCATCTTCAATTGACTGTGTTTCTCCATCAAGCAGCTCATCAATGAGTTCCTTTTGCTGCAATACTTTAGACCTTTCTTAATTTGAGAGACTATCTTCATCATATTTGACTTCATCAAATTTTAAGACAGTTTCAAAATATTGCCTATGAGTCTGCAACAAAACTTGCAATCACAAACAAATCATTAGTCTAAAAAACATAAGACCTTTTGGTCTCATACGACGTCACAGTCATCTCTTCCATATATAAGTTTATCTGTACTCTTTACAGAATTTATGAGACTCTCAATTAGTCTCTCCTTTTCTGCTTCATCATCTTCTCCAATCAAAGGACCCTGTTCAGGTTCACATTAATATGAAACCTCCATCTTAGATTCAGCTTCTCTAAGTTCTTTCTTCAATTCAACAAACATCTTTAGTTGTAGCTTCACCTGTAGTGAATGCCATCTTACCTTATTTTACACGACCCAACCATACCTCTGGTTTTATTCTTTAGCAGCTTGCATATGCTTCTCAAAGCACAAAATGTCTCTTGCTAACTCTAGCAACTCCCTATTACATTCTTCTTGTCTTGGATTTCTTCTTTCTTCTATTGTGGCTTTCCTCTAAACCCCTAAAATGAATTTCAGTAGTCATTGTTTCTTTCTCCTTATCCTCTTTTGCGAACTTCATCTTGCCCACTTGTGGACTGCTTCCCTAAGATTCCCTCAACAAGTCTCCACACTTGTCTATTATACCTCAACGAGCTATCTCTCCTTGAGCTTGTCCTTTTGGTATCACTAGTTCTTCTCCTCTAGAACCTTTTTAGAATATCCTTTGCTCTTCTTGGCTTCTGCATTTCACTCCACTTTTGAGAACATACACTGGTCCTCTCTTATCCAACTTTTGTTGGATTTATGGGTTCTGCCACTATTTCCTCTTTTCTCTTCTCCAGAACTTCTCTGTTCTTTGCTGCTATAAATTCACATAACCAGAGTCAAAATATAAACATCAATCAGTCCATACCTTTATAATTTTTCACTTGTACAGATGGTTGTAATATCTCCACTGCTATCTTCAAAAGATATTCCTCTTCATCAAGAACATAATTGTCCTTGAGCACAAATCCCCTAGTTGTTATTGATGCAACTTGCAATCTTTCATCAATCCACAAGACTGTAAAATCCTTTCAAGGATTCTTCTCCATTCCTAGGTGGCTAATCATCCACTTTAACCACACATTTTCTATCTGAAATCAATTCTGAATACCCTCTTGCCTAACTAACCTTCTCACATAATCGTTAGTCTTCAATATTAAAATAAATATTGAAAATCAAAGATTGATTTACCTTTCATGCAGAATACTTGTTCTTCCCTCCTCGTGCATCACTGAGCTTCTCATCATGCTCATTCAGTGAGATGCATCCAAGCTTTCATAGCAAGTCCCCTTCTTTCCATTAATACCACATCAAGTGTTTTCCAGAACTTGATACTATGGTTTTATAAGTTCTGTCCTATATAGATTTCTTCACAGGCTCAACTGATCAATTGAGCTACCTCGTAGAATCTTTGTCCTACTCTGATACCAAATGATGCCATCCCCAAACTAGAGTACTATTTCAAATCACCAAATTGAACTAGTAAACGAATTTGAATTAGCTTTCCCAGGAATAATTAGGTTCTAAATTTAGCAGAACCTCTAAACTTAGTTGTCTGACTAAATCCTTCCACAATACCTTTCTGCAACTCCTTTTTCACAAATTGCGGGATGCAGACATACATTTTTCCAATTAAAATGGAGCTCCTGCAATTACGTGGCCGCAACAGTATTTCTGCATGCGGAATGCACCTTTTCATTTTCTGACTTACGGCTCCCGCAAATCTTCTCCTACAACTTCTGTCCGAACCATTGATCTTCAGCGAGGCAGATATGGACCTTTGATCTGTTTTCCTTCGTATATTTAATCTCTGACCGTTAGATATTTGTGGATCCAATATCCATCGTCGATCTGAAATCCTTTGCGAAATATTCTTTCTTCCACTATTATTCTTCGAAACTTCTCCGAGCTGCCGGATCTTCTTACGCTTGATTTCATCTGTCCAAACCTACATAGGTTTATATCTCAGCTCTCATTGATCCTTGTAGTGATCGATCTCTGTAGACCCTGAATCTACAACAACTCTGCACACGCATTAATCATTCATGAAATGCGAATTGGATCATTCATTTAACTCTCCCCTTTGATTGATCAGAAGCTCGATCAATTGATCTCTGTTTCCTCCCTCTCAGAAGCCATATTTTGCATATCGGCTTATCGACTATTAACAGGGAATAAATCAAACATTCATTCATGAAATCACATATTCAAACAGAGATAAATTTACACAGAGATATTTAGGTGAGATAGGATTTTGCATTCATTATATTGTTGCATCTGCAACAATTTCCCAAAATTCAAAATTTTTTAGGACCCTCCTTTAAATTCATTTTGCTTGGTTTGAGTTTTACTTAATGTTGAATGAAGACTACTTTTATACGGGAAAATGTTTTTTATGTTTGAATTATTTCTTTTGCCTCACCCTCGGAAGTATTTTGGAATTTTTGGGTCGGGAATCTAGTCACCTACGCGTCCGCCGTTGAGGAGCATAACCGGACGCCAAGTCCGAAGTCAAGTGTTTTTGGCCTCCTATGTTTTGTCTTTATCGGCGGTTGTTTTGAAAGCCTGTTGGAACCATTGTATATACGTCATCCACTGTTGCGGAAGGGGTTCTGTGAAACGGTCCGATAGTTGTTTCATCCTCTTCCGATCCTCGCCGTTTTGTTTCGTCGGTTTTTGGTTCTTGTCAACTCTCGCCGTTGGAGCTCTAGAAAGCACTATGATTCCAAAAGTTTGTTTTATCTGCTTGATTGATTTTTTTCGTTTGATTCATAGTTATTTTTGACTCTGATTCTGCTAGTCTGCGGAACTCATTTCTTTTACGGGTTCGCCGTTGCGGCTCTCTAATCATCTTATGGCCCGAGGCCCTAGTCTCGCGAGCTCTGATGTGAGTGTTGGTTCATTTCTCCCGCCAACTCCATTGCAGGCGTTCCGACTTTTTCTTCATTCGTCGTTCCAGAGGAGTAAGTGACTTGATTTCTGACCCCTTAGCCTTTTTTTGCCCGGTGACTTTATTTTTTCCGGCTGATTGTAGTTGACCAGAGCGTATATATAGTGGAGTTTGGAGTTTTCATTTTTTATTATTATTTTGGAATTTTCTCTGTGCTGTCATTTTCACTCGAGCAGACCGAGTTTTTCACTGTCGGTACCATTGCTCCTAGGTGGCTCCGCCGTGGAAATTATGATTTTTCTCCACCAGTCATCCAGCGGTGCCAGGTAGGCCCTTATGCTCATTTCCCGTTCCATTCAATTGGACGAGCTGTTTTGTTGTCTCCGTGGTTAGTGTTTTACTTGGGTTTCCATCCTGACATGTGTATATTCTGAGGTAAATGGTATGGCTGTCAGTTGGGGGGATCTTTGTGGTTTACTTGATGTTTTCTCCCACGGCCGTTAAGGTTTTGCAGCCTACACTTGATTGCTGGGGAAACTGGTGTAGATGGCCATTACGCTGTCCGCACCAATTTCCCCCATTGTGTGTTTGGCCATCCGGGGGGCTTTCATGGCTTTCTTATGAGGCTGTGATGATTGGTTCCACAGTTCGGCTGCCCTCGTCTTCAAAAACCAGGACCTCTTTGTTGTTTTACTTCCTACTTGGGGTGACCCTGTTCAGTTTTGAATTCGAACCCCAAACCAGTCTAAGATAGAATCGCTTTACCCATTTGGACCGTGAAGTGAGCATTTACAGTCTTCTAGTGTGCTATCACTTGCAGCGTCCTCACTTAAGCTAGTTAGATTAGGTGCCTTCTATATTTCACGTAGCGTGTAGGTCATGGCACCGAGAGGGGGTTCAGGACTATTTTCATTTTGACAAAGTCCGTGTTTTTCTAAAACCCGAACTTTGTTGGACTGAGCCGGTTTTAGTTTTTGGGCTGGAGCATTTTTTTTTTAGCATTGTTTGCTTATTTTTCATAGCTGCACTCATGTTTAGCATAGATGAGGTAAAACACTTATACTGTTATCTTTATCTTTAAATGTTATACAGAAATGACCTAACAGAACCTAAAATACATTTCTTTACATGGCAGGGAAATTCCTCGGAACTTGAGATGTCTAAATGTCAAAAGAAGAAGGCTCCCGTGGTCGAAGAGGAACCCGAAGTTGAAGTTGTTACCCGAGTTGAATATACTTATGAGGAAACTGAATGCGTAGTTGGTGTGGAGCCCGAATATCAATGGGGGTAAATCTACAGATTGATAATGCGCTGAGAAGTGCCCGACATAGGTTTTGAAGAAGAAACCATCTATGCCAATATAGAAAGATATTCACTAATGAAAATTGCTACCATACCTGAGCTCTTTCCATGCTCAGAGGTGATTGGGTGGATTCTGCCCAAGGAAGATGTAACCACCATGATTCTGGAAAATGTTGATAAATAGGGTTATGCTGCTTATAGCCCTATATATGTTGCTCTGGCTTACCACTTACCAGAAGCACAAGTATATCTGACTGAAGATTGGCTGAAGGCCATCAGGATGGACCTAGTCGAGACACTGAAGAGGATGCTCATGCCTTGAAAAAAATTTAGAACTAGGCCGACTGGAGAATATGACACTGCAAGTCTAAGAACCCCTTACAGGTTCATTGCCTTGATGCTGAACAAGATTTTTGGGAGGGCCCACGACAAAAGCTTCAAATTAGAGTGGGTGCCTATCATTTTCTATGTTGCAACATAGGGGGCCATGCTCAACTGGGAAAACATTGTGTCCAATAGCCTCTCGGCCTGCATGGCATCAACATTAGGAGGGGTGTCCCAAAAGAGATCAGAGTTCTACATGAGCTCCATGCCGATTGATTGCATACTATGCAATCAACCCTTCCCCAACCTGAGGTGTATCTGGGACCGGGGAAGAACACCAGTTTACTCAGCATACAAGCCACTGTGGGCCCACAAAAATCACAGTCACTACAGGGAAGTGTGTGAGCATTTCATTATGCCATTGTATACCTTGATTTTCTTGAAGTGCAACTGCATGTCGGAGGAGGCATTGTAGGTGATTGAAGAGTATGCAGACTATTATCTGATTGAAGATGGACTATATTTCAGAATGTTTGGATGCTCTAGAGGACCATCATACTTCCTAAGTATGCCACAGACTATGTAGTCCACAAAGAGGCAGTTAGACAAGTCTTTTTAGATGGCATAGGGAGTTTTCTATTTGAACATAAGAAAGTAGCATACCCTCCTTTGCCATTCAAATTGGGAAGTTACAAGTTTACCAGGGTAAATAAGGACGATGAATTCATGGAGGAGTTGGAGAAATTCTATTTTGGGGAAATGCGTTTCCACAGGAATGACTCTCGGAATAAGGTTGCAGAGCACTCCAAAGAGGTGAATGTACATTTGAATACACTAGCCACTGGGACAGAGAGGAGTCCATTTTCTGTAGCGCACAGAACATGATGGCCTTAAGAAGAAGGTTTAAAAAGAAAATAACCACCAAAGGTGGAAAGGGACAGGATGAGCAGGAAAAGGACGAGGAGGAGGAAAGCAGGAAAAGAAATGAAGAGGATAGGAGACTAGCCCAAGAGGCCTAAGGCTAGCTAAAAGGAGAGGAGGAGGAAAAGAGAAGAGCTGCACAAGAGGCAGCCAAAAAGGCAGAAGAAGCTTACAAAAGCAAAGAAGAAGAAATAAAAAGAAAGATGGATGAGGAGCTGGAGAAGTAGGAAGCAGAGAAGATAAAGTTGACACAGGCAGTGACAGAGCAATCAGATTCTGATGCAGTAGAAAGTCAGGCTCAGGACTTGGAAAACCCTGACATTCAAGATCCTGAAGTGCATGTTGCCAGCACACCAGGATAGGCTATGGTCCCCACCCTTAGGATAATCCCATTTGAACAGAAGAAAGGGGAGGAGGTACTGGATTTTAATACTATCTTTTATGATAAAGAAAAGAAAAGGATAGTAAAGAGGACCGAGAGGAAGGTTGAAACCGGGGGGCTGTCTGGTAAAATGATAAATGATACAACTATTGTATACGGGACAGACAGAGACCCCAGGTTCACTATCAGAGCGGGGTCTGAATTGATCCATGCTTCTAAGGACAATGTAGATAAAATAATGACGGATCTTGAGCAGTCAAAGAAGTCTTCTTCTCAGCTCAAAGATACCCTGAGAAAGGAAAGAGAAGAAAATAATAGGTTAAAGAGAAAGTTTGAAGACATACAAAAGGAAATCAAGTCTGCAAAAGCTGAGCTTCAGGTCCTTCAGATAGAGAAGAGATCTATGGAGGCTGCCCAAGAACGCATGGAGAAGGTGCAGCAGGAATATCAGGAGTTGAGGGTTGAAAAGGAGAAATTGTTAAGCATGATAGGGGAATTGGAGCTACAAAAGGCTACCTTGGAAGCAGATGAGAGGCAATCTCAAGGGTATAAAGCAGAACTTAAAGAGTAGGTTACCTCATTGACAACAGCTTTAGAAGAAGCGAAGGAACAGTAGGTCAGCCTTCAGCCATTCAAGGAGCACGTCCTAGCACAAAGAAGCAAGATGCACCAGTTGCAGGTGGCCATTGAGAAAGAACGGTGCAAAGTATTGCAGCTGGACAATCGGTTGGAAGATATTTTGGAAACCTCTTCTTATTTTTTGGATAGATCGCATGACATTTTAGAGGTCATGACAGGAAGGATGGTGAGATTAGAGGTGAATGAAGGGACCCTTGCAGAGCTACCATCGAAGGATCAACAAGCCCTAAGGCAAGACTATGATTTACTAGAGTTTTCCATAAACACAGCCGAGGAGTTTAATAAGGCTGTCAAGAAGACAAAGGGGGGTTGTGCAAAATTTTTTAGGAGACTCTTGATCACTTATAATTGCTGCCAGGTTGAGGATGAACATAAAATGGACACCTTTCTAGACAAGAGCCTGTTTTTGGAAATTTTGCAAAGGAGATATCAGGAAGACAAACAAAGGATATAGCATATAAAATCTTTAGATGAGCAGATCCTGAAGAATGAAGTAGATCATGCCGCGGTTAGTGTGCAGCTGTTAGAAGATCAACTTCACCTGAGCGCAGCCAGAATAGAAGTCATCAGAAACCAGGCTGCTAAATTCGAAATAAATATTCGATTCCTGGAACCTTCTGAATTCAAAAGTATTGCTTCAGAAGCTTCAGCATGGAAGACGTTTTTAAATAAATAGGCGGGACCCTCCTCATGAGCATCTTATTCATTTTGTTGTAATATATTGTAATTTTCATAAACACTTCATGAAAGAAAATATGGGAGATGAAGAGTTGGGGAAGCCCAAGAGTCATTGCATGGGCATCCCAACAGTTTTGCTCTTTTGTATAAATATAGAGAATCTAGATAAGTGGAAGGACTTTTTCTCAATTAGATGAGTGAGGACATATTGTAAGAAGAACTATTTCCTTTTGCAATAGAGAATTACAGTTTGCCTATTGGAGAAAGCTTGGTGGGATGTTCAAATGTTATGCTATGGATTTGTTGAAGAGGAACTATTTCGTTTTCAGCTTTGTGTCCATTAACTGTGAGATCGTTCTAAATCTTAGGACCTATGTTCTTGTCTGAATGATTTCTAGTTCATTTTATGAAAATTACCACCATGAGTAATGAATGTTGTTCATAAGCAATTGGCTATCTGGTTGTTTAAATATCTTCAATTGTTCATGTGTTTTGGAAGAAATATCAGCTGTTTGTAATTTCTCTTTATAATGCATGCACAAGATACATTACTCATTAATAAGTGACAATCTTGCTCGTTGGGGATAGGTAGGTAGTTAGATTTAATTTCTTGCTGTGTGTGATTTAGATGCATGAGAGCCTAAGACGAGAGGTAAGAACCTGCGCATCACATTGTGAACACTCCTTGCATTCTCAATCAATCTGGATTTTAGATAGGCACTTGCATATCTTATTTAGAGTCAAAAAGTACAAAAATATACATGGCGGACCGGGATGCAACCGGTAAAACCTTTTTATTTTTGTTACTTGACCTACATTAGCCGGATCGCAAACCGGATGGATTCCCTACACCAAACAGTCATGGGCTAGTTGGGAACGTTGACTGGGGAGAATCCCTTGCTGTTGTTGCCTGCAATTTTCCAGGCCTCAATAGTTTCTGGTGCTAGAAGGAGGGCCTCCAGTGCATGGATGGCCGAGGAAACTCGTTTTCTCAAAATAACCCCACCAGTGATAATTTTGAAAGCAGTTTTTGTCCTGATCCAAATACTCAAGAGAATAGGGAACGCCTATTTGCTGTGGACAACCAAGTAATAAATGATCTGAGAAGACACACTAGGGCATATGTGAAAAAGATTGGAGGATTACCAATTATCCCTGATTTTCCCAGAAGAGAATATAAAATGAGAGACCATCCCATAGTGGAAGACTCAGTGTTGGTTGGATATTTGGAAGAACTTGTAGAAACAGCCTTACAGGAGGTGGTTCAGCCTTTAAATCAAGTGGGCCCAGAGACACCCTACTGTTCCCCGACCCGTAATCCTGTTCATTCACCCCCTCACTCTCCACCTAGACTCATGGTAGGTGTAAACGCAAACCAACCGCCCAACCTACCTAATATACCACCTGCTTGGAAAGCCAGGTCGCCTTTGAACTTAACACCTCCATTGCACGACTTGCCTCAAGCCTTTGAGAAGATGCTGCCTAAGTTTGATCCAAACGAGAAGATGCTAGTTGATGACCATTTACAAAGTTTTTATTTGGCAATAGAAGGATTAAGAGCTGGGGAGAATGAAGATGTAGTTTGTAGACTTTTCCCACACACTCTTAAAGGAGTGACAACATCGTGGTATTTTGGTTTGCCTGAAAAATCTATCCCAGACTGGGATACCTTTGAAAGGATTTTTAGAAACAAGTATGCAGCCCAAAAAATGCATGCAGCCCTAATGAAAGCTTTGGGTGCTTTAAAAAAGGAAGGAATGAGAAAGTACACAATTTCACTCAAATATTTTCTGCTTACCTCAAGAACTTCTCTGCAACTAATAAGCCTTTTGATAAAGTTCTAATTGAATATTATACCTCAACTTTAGGTCCGGATTTGGCTATGTTCCCAAAAGCTCAAGTTAATCCTACGCTGGCTGAGACTTACGAAGAAGCAGAAAGAGTAGAGGCTGAAAAGGAAAGTATAGAAGATTACCTTGAGCAGTCTGGAGAAAAAACGTCTGGGAAAAGAACCTTATTGCTGTCTAAACCTAAAGAGGAGCAGTCATGTGATTTTGAGGGAATGTTAAAGATGATGCAAAAGATTTCCAACAAAATAATAGATTTGGAGAAGGAAAAAGAGGCTCAAAAAGCTTATAAGCCTTACTACAAAAAAAGGGAGGATAATAATCAATGCAAGACCCCTCCACACAATCTAGCATCAATGAATTTGATAGAGGTGGGCAATGATAATTTCTACACTTTTCACCAACAACCTCATTCTGAAAATAATTGTCTTCAATGGCTAAATTCGATGACATTGGTAATGAATCAACTCTTGGACTCTAAATTGACTGAGGACAGTGATGAAGACGAAAAGGGTAATAAGACCATAGAGAAACAAGAAAATGATACCATGTTTTTATGGGACTGTGTCTCACTTTTTGATACAAAAAAAAGTACTCTTAAACCTGAAAATGTACCAACGACAATAAAAGACCCTAATTTGGTAACTAAAGACAACGCAATAGTCTCAAAAATTAAGAAGTTGCAAGGGAATGTCAGGAAACGGTCAAACAACAATGTTGAAGATAAAGTACCCAAAATTTGCTGTCTCAGCCAAGATACGAAGCCAAGCAACAAGCCGGTGGAGGAACAAGTAGAAGTTAACCAAGAAAATACTAAAAAACCTGAAGGGTCGGAGAAAGGGACACCCTTTGAAAACCAACCTGTGGAGGAAGATGTCGAATTGGTTGGGGAAGAGAAAGCTAGAACCCCGCCTTTCCTTTTGACTCTAGAAATCTTGAACCATAAGGTGCAAAATTGTTTGGTAGACTCTAGATCATTGGTGAATGTTATGCCACTCGCAGTTTGTAAGAAAATTAACGGGCTGTCAAAACCCACTGCCTGGGAAGTCATTCAACTAGACAGAACCAGTGTCAAAGTAGTGGGGGAAATGAGGAATGTTCTCATTCGTTTATCTACAAATAACAAGATATGTCAATTTATTGATATTATGGTGGCTGACATACCAGATGGATATGGGCTTATTCTAAACCGAAACTGGTCTACAAGGTTAAAGGGGTATTTTGCTTCAGACTGGTCTCAGTTATGGTTACCTCATAAGGGTACCCCAAATCAGATCAAAATTTTAAGAGAACCTTACTTGAAACACACTATCACTAAGTTGGGGGAAGGAAATGAATCTGCTAATTCTGTTCTAGGAAATTATCTAACGGAGCTTGAACTAAGATATCATGCCTCAGAAAAAGCCAGCAATATGATTGACATTCAGCTTGATCTCCTTCAACTTTCTCAGGCTGATGAGATTGATTGTAAATCAGTAGACATGGTTTCGGTTTCAAAAATAGCACAATTAGACCATAGTTAGGTATCTCATGTCTGCAATCCAACCTAGCCCCTTGACTCATTAGATTGAAGGATTTTCAGGGGTGGGCACAATTTTATTTTCTTTTGATTTAATGATTTTGTACATAAATAATTTGATGCCGTTTTGCTTTGATTTACCGCTTTGTTTCTGGTTATTTTTGTTTTTGAATAAAAGAGGAAAACTTTTGGTTGCATGGAAAACATCAGGGTTCTTGATTAACTGAAATCTTTGGGAAAATACTGTGTGTTTTATTTTGAAATGATAAGATGTATTCTAGTAGGTAGTTTTCCTAAATGGCCATGCACTCATTGAAGTCCTGCTTAACCCTTGAAAAGAACTCAGAATTTAGAGGCTTGGAATACTATTTTGAGGCTCCTTCCATTTCACATCTAAGATGTCTTAGGGAGTGATGGAAAAGGACCCACGGAAGGGAAGTAATGTAAACAGTTCATTATATATAAATGATCCCATGCCATGATTTCAAAAGCCTAAAGGCTGTTAAGAGTCTGTTGTGCCCTCGCTCAACAGCCTTTAAATAACATTATTTCATCTAACAAAATCCTATTTTGTTAGATGAAATGTTCGAATTTCTCAATGCAAAATAAAGAGGAATTACAGCTACTGAAACAATGCCTTTTTGTTAGCTACTGAATTGGGGAAATTCGTTGTTCTTAAAGCAACCTTTGCAACTATAGGATATTTAACAAAATCATCACTAATGATTATTATTTGTTTTGGGTTGAAATTAAGGATAAATATTAATGATTTCTATATCTTTCGATTTATCCTAATCTAGAAATTAATCCATAACATTATGAATTGATTTTGTTGATTTTGTTATTCAAATGTTATCAATGGTTAGTTCGTGGTGATGTTGGTCAAGACCTAGTGTACGTAAGTAACATGTGTTACAAACCATTACGGACATATCCTAAGTTCTCAAACCATGGTCGAAGTTACCACGAATATCTATGGTGATCATTATTATACGGTAATGTTTTGATTCTTGATTTAATGGTTTGCAATTATGATTATTTATCCGCCACCTTTAAAAGGCAGATCGAATTCATGGTAAGGGAACATGTATTATGGTTATCGTTGGATTGATTTATATCACAGCCTATATCTTGATTCACTTATTGCGAAACCAGTATGCTATCATGACACTGGTACTTGAACTGTCCATCGCGTTTAAGTGTTGGTACGTATCCTCCGTCGTGGCTCCTTGTCATTAGAACACCTGGTCTGCGTACATCCAAGAGGCTCCCATCATGTAAGTTAGGATAAATTATGGTAATATCAGTCATCTAGGGTCTTCGACCATCATTTGTATCATCAATCGATTACCGCTCCCAGTGTTGATGTCGTCGTTCATGCTAAACCCACAGGGGTATAGCCTGCGTTCATGCATGGCTTATCCTGTTCATTATCTGGTGCTGCTGAGCCTTCATTCTAAGTGCTCGTGGTCTCGTGTTTTGTCTCTCGTCGAGCTCTGGTACCTATTTTGCGTGCGGTTACACACCTGGACGCAGCTAGTGATGGCACCTGTAGTCAGGGTTGAACCCTGTGAGATGACCCTGCTAAATTCAAACCCTGAACTCGCAGTAAAGGTTGAGGATATAGGATGGATTCCGTTCTTGAAGAAATTCTCTGACTCGAACCCTGAAGTTACTAGGGTTTTTTCCCTCTCTCTAGTTGATTTTCAAGCAGAAGTTGGTGATCTTCGGTTTCGAGTTGATGAACGGTCAATAGCGGCCACAACAGGTTTATCCCTGACTGGTCAGAGATGGTTCAAATACCAGAAGATGAATATAACAGAATGGAGACAATTGCTTAAAAACCCTGCTCAGGAAGTCTCTTTTCGAATTGGAGTGGCCTGTAAGTATTTCAAGGCAGAATGGCGTCCTGTCCTTGATTTGATTCACCGTTACTTGACCTGCGAAGGCTGGTTATCGTCAGGGTATGTATATCACCTCTGGCTCATGTCTGTTTTTATAGGGTTTCAATTGAATTTACCTTACTATCTTTTACACAGCCTGTTCAAGATGTCTAATGCTATTAAGAAAGGCCCTAAACACGTCAGTCACAGCCTATTTCATCATGGTTTGGTTCATATGCTGATTGATAATGAGTTGTTGAAGTCGGGTCGGTCCTGGGATGAATTTGTAGAGTCAAATGGTTTTTCCTCATTTTGTCACTGCATGTTCGACAATCCTGATGATTGTAACAAGCACAAAGATCCTAGTTCGGTCTCAGTCCCTTCTTTGCGTAGACCTTTGTCAAGTCCTGGCCGTATGAGCCCTGAACCATGCAAAACTCCCATGGAAAATCCAGTCAAAAGCACTGACACTCCATTAAGGTCTAAGCGCGTGAGGAGAGTTTCACCCGTGTCACCAATTACACCCCAAAACAGTATTGATAAAATTGGCGGTCGTATGCGAAATCAGCCCAAGGCTAAATTGGGTGGTAGATTCACCAGGAGCATGGGAAAAGCTACTGTTGTTAAAAATCCTGTGAGTGACAAGGTTCAGGTGGAAACTGTGGTTTTGGATGATGAGGAAGTGGATTTCCCTTCGCCTAATAATGATAATGCTGTTCACCCTGAAGCTGTTCCAAACCCTGTCGTTGAGACTCCTCCTGTGGTTGATGAGGACATCCCTGTGCTCGACAAAGAGGTGCGAGTGGATGCTGTTATTAATTCGTCGGTCAAAGAAAAGTCTGTGCACATGAATTCACCTGGTATTTATTGTGTTGCAGACATGGCTCATCCTTTGTTTATTAATCGCCTGTTGGATAAGATTTGTAGTATGGAGGATAGGGTAGGTGAAATGGCAGTGAATCGGGATTTAATAAAGGCTGAAAACGATATGTTGAAGGAGAAAGTTAATGCGAATGATCAACAGCTCCTTCGATTGAAAAATCATAAGAATAAGTTGATTAGGAGGGTTCTCAAATTGCAGGATGAAATTGACAAGAAAGAAGAAACTGTTCGTGAGCTTAACGCTCAGATTGCACTCATGTAGTTCAGGGTTGCTCTTTCACCGAGTCATTCTAGTGGGGTTAATATTCAAGTTTTTAATGCGCCGGTTAATTTGTGATTATTCTGGATCTATTTGCTGTCGGGTTTTAGTTTTGAATTTTGATGATCTTTGTACAGGTATTTATGTATTTTATTTTATTTCATTCATTATTTATTATTAATCATTTCGATTTGTGTTTATGTTTAATTTTATTACTTGTTTTACTGCAGGTGATATGGTTGCTGTGTACGCCCAGGTTTTGAGGACTGTTTATTTTTGGATAATATTCCCCATCAATCGGAACAGATCCATTTCCAGATTTTCCAGGTCTTGTTTCGATTCTCATGGATCAAATCGTTATCTTTTTACGGTGTTTTACTTTTGTTGAAAAATGACATGCTACACTTGTCATTTTTAATGAATAATTAGTTGGATTCGATTTAGGTTATCTCAAACTTTTAGGGATGTTTATTTTTGAAAACATGTATTTAAGGATTGAAAGTTTATGGGAAAGGGGTCGATAGTTGATGGAAAGGGCACCACAATACTGGGTTGATTTTTTTGCGACTTGAGGTAGCTAACTGTCTGCAGCCACGACATTATTAAACTGGTGATATTATAAATATATGTCTGCAGTTTGCATACCTGGAACATATTTGTGATGTCTATTAGTCTTGTGATTTCTTTTTCTATGTTTATTTATGTTTGTCGAAATTCTCTAAAGAATTCTACAGATATATAATTCTTGTATGATTATCGATTTTCATGTTCTTGATTTATGCTGATGTATCATGTTGTGTAATTGACGATTGATATTGTTGTTTATATGAGATGTAATCATTACTGCATGATTTGTTAATGTTTAAACTCTTTTAAATATTATCAGAGTTATCTATGCAGTATTTCTATTAGCATGAGTCGATTGCATGGTTAAATTCTCTTATCGCTCCTGATCAGGATAGTAGGTAATTAGGGTTATATGTTGTTTATTTTCTGCTGATTATATTGCCTGAAAAATCTATTTAAATCAGATCTTTTTATGAACTACATTCAGATTATTTCTCTTATAGTTACTGTACATGTGTACATATCATATAACATATCCCTGTAGGATATTAATCTTTTCCACGTTTATTTTTTGTTCATGTATTTAGTGATAACTGTTGAAAGTAGAATAAACCTAACAGTTCGTCACTCTTGTGATATATAACCTGAATCAATCTTTGTAATTATAAGTAGAGGTCTAACCCTAACAATCAGTAGCATTAATTTTTGTCATAAGTCTTTCAGAATCTTAGGCCAACAGAGCCTTTAAAACTGTCGGGAACGACTATCCCAAACAGCTTGGAGCATGCCCTAAGGATCTCGGTCTGGGTCGTGTCCCCCGTTGCATGCATAGTCGAACACGCACGTCAACAGAGTCAGAACTCCTAAAAGAAGCAATACATATCAAAGCAAAGTATCAGAAATATGAATATCAATCTGCTAAAAGTTCTTCTCCGTTCATGAGCTGAAAAATAAATACATCTCTCACACAAAAGGACACTATGGATGGAAGAGCCTGAATAAAAAATTCAGAAAGAAAAGCAGATGGAGGACTCATAAGAGCAAAAGTTCAAAAGAGCACAAAAGTGCAAATGGCATGGGAATGGGGAACAAATGAATAGTTCTGTTTGCCATATGTTACGATCCTGTGGTGTCCAAGTTAGAAACTACCCACAGACAGAAGTAAAATAAATCTCACCTATTAAGCCTCAAAAGAGTTATCTGGACTTTCAAATATTTTGGGTGTTCCCATTTCCCAAAGAATGGACTGTTCTCAATAATTTAAATGAATGTGTTTTCCATCTTAGGAATACAAGCAGCTGGAAGTATTCAACTTATGAGATGAATGATTAAACAATATTTTACTGGGAAGAAGTTAAGTCGAAAATCTGGGGTTCACCAGCTAGTCGCCAATTGTTGCAGCTGCAACAATTTCCCAAAATTCAAATTTTTTTGGGACCCTCCTTTAAATTCATTTTGCTCGGTTTGGGTTTTACTTGATGTTGAATGAAGACTAATTTTATGTGGGAAAATGTTTTTTATGTTTGAATTATTTCTTTTGCCTCACCCTCGGAAGTATTTTTGTATTTTTGGGTCGGGAGTCTAGTCGCCTGCGCGTCCGCCGTTGCGGAGCAGAATCGGACACCAAGTCCGAAGTCAAGTGTTTTTGGCCTCCGATGTTTTGTCTTTATCGGCGGTTGTTTTGAAATCCTATCGGAACCATTGTCTATACGTCTTCCACTGTTGCGGAAGGGGTTCTGTGAAACGGTCCGATAGTTGTTTCATCCTCTTCCGATCCCCACCGTTTTGTTTCGTCGATTTTTGGTTCTCGTCAACTTGCGCTGTTGTGGCTCTAGAAAGCACTATGATTCCAAAAGTTTGTTTTATCCGCTTGATTGATTTTTTTCATTTGATTCATAGTTATTTTTGACTCCGATTCTATTGGTCTGCGGAACTCATTTCTTTTATGGGTTCGCCGTTGTGACTCTCTAATCATCTTACAGCCCAAGGCCCTAGTTTCGCGAGCTCCGATGCGAGTGTTGGTTCATTTCTCCCGCCAACTCCATTGCGGGCATTCCGAATTTTTCTTCATTCGCCGTTGCGGAGGAGTTAGTGACTTGATTTCCAACCCCTTAGCCTTTTGCTTCCCAGTGACTTTATTTTTTCCTGCCGATTGTAGTTGACCGGAGCGTATATATAGTGGAGTTTGGAGGTTTCATTTTTTATTATTATTTTGGACTTTTCTTTGTGCTGTCATTTTTGCTCGAGTAGACCAAGTTTTTCGTTGTCGGTACTGTCGCTCCTAGGTGGCTCCACCGTGGAAATTGCGATTTTTCTTCGCCAGTCACGCAGCAGTGCCAGGTAGGCCCTTATGCTCGTTTCCCGTTCCGTTCAATTGGATGAGTTGTTTTGTTGTCTCCGTGGTTAGTGTTTTACTTGGTTTCCATCCTAACATGTGTATATTCTGAGGTAAATGGTATGGCTGTCAGTTGGGAGGATCTTTGTGGTTTACTTGATGTTTTCTCCCGCAGCCATTATGGTTTTGCAGCCTACACTCGATTGTTGGGGAAACCGGTGTAGACGACCGTTACACTGTCCGCACTAGTTTCCTGCATTGTGTGTTTGGCCATCCAAGGGGCTTTCATGGATTTCTTGTGAGGCCGTGATGATTGGTTCTACAGTTCGGCCGCCCTCGTCTTCACAAACCAGGAACTCTTTGTTGTTTTACTTCCTGCTTGGGGTGACCCTGTTCAGTTTCAAATCCGAACCCCAAACCAGTCTAAGATAGAATTGCTTTACCCAGTCGGACCATGAAGTGATCATTTACAGTCTTCTAGTGTGCTATCACTTGTAGCGTCCTCACTTAAGCTAGTTAGATTAGGTGCCTTCTGTCTTTCGCGTAGCGTGTAGGTCATGGCACCGAGAGGGGGTTCAGGACTGTTTTCATTTTGACAAAGGCTGTGTTTTTCTAAAACCCGAACTTTGTTGGACTGAGCCAGTTTTAGTTTTTGGGCACGAGCATTTGTTTTTGAGAATTGTTTGCTTATTTTTCATAGCTGCACTCATGTTTAGCAAAGATGAGGAAAAACGCTTATACTGTTATCTTTATCTTTAAATGTTATCCGAAAATGACCTAACAGAACCTAAAATACATTTCTGTACATGGCAGTGAAATTCCTCGGAACTTAAGATGTCTAAACATCAAAAGAAGAAGGCTCCCGCGGTCGAAGAGGAACCTGAAGTTGAAGTTGTTACTCGAGTCGAATATACTTACGAGGACACCAAATGCGTAGCTGATGTGGAGCCCGAATATCAGTGGGGGGAAATCTATAAATTGATAATGCGCCGAGAAGTGCCTGACATAGGTTTTGAAGAAGAAACCATCTATGCCAATATAGAAAGGTCTTCACTAATGAAAATTGCTACCAGACCTGAGCTCTTTCCATGCTCAGAGGTGATTGGGTGGATTCTAGCCAAGGCAGATGTAACCACCATGATTCTGGAAAATGTTGATAAACATGGTTATGCTGCTTATAGCCCTGGATATGTGGCTTTGGCTTACCACTTACCAGAAGCACAAGCCTTATCTGATTGAAGACAGGTCTGAAGGCCATCGGGATGGACCTAGTCGAGACACTGAAGAGGATGCTCATTCTTGGAAAAAACTTTAGAACTAGGCCGATTGTATAATATGACACTGCAAGTCTAAGAACCCCTTATAGGTTCATCGCCTTGATGCTGAATAGGATTTTCGGGAGGGCCCACGTTAAAAGCTTCAAATTAGAGTGGGTGCCTATCATTTTCTATGTTGCAACACAGGGGACCATGTTCAACTGGGCCAACATTGTGTCCAATAGCCTCTTGTCTTGCATGGCATCAGCATTAGGAGGGGTGTCCCAAAAGAGATCAGAGTTATACATGAGCTCCATACTGATTGATTGCATACTATGCAATCAACCCTTCCCCAACCTGAGGTGTATCTGGGACCAGGAAAGAACACCAGTTTACTCAGCATACAAGCCACTGTGGGCCCACAAATATCACAGTCACTACAGGGAAGTGTGTGAGCATTTCATGATGCCATTGTATACCCTGATTTTCTTGAAAGAGTGCAACTGAATGTCGGAGGAGGAATTGCAGGTGATTGAAGAGTATGCAGACTATTATCTGACTGAAGATGGACTATATTTCAGAATGTTTGGATGCTCTAGAGCACCCTCACTACTGCCTAAGTATGCCACGGACTATGTAGTCCACAAAGAGGCAGTTAGACAAGTATTTTTGGATGGCATAGGGAGTTTTCTATTTGAACATAAGAAAGCAGCATACCCTCCTTTTCCATTCGGATTGGAAAGGGACAGGATGAGTAGGCAAAGGCTGAGGAGGAGGAAACTAGGAAAAGAAATGAAGAGGCTAGGAGACTAGCCCAAGAGGCCGAAGGATGGCTAAAAGGAGAGGAGGAGGAAAAGAGAAGAGCTGCACAAGAGGCAGCCAGAAAGGTAGAAGAAGCTGCCAAAAGCAAAGAAGAAGAAAGAAAAAGAAAGATGGATGAGGAGATGAAGAAGTAGGAAGCAGAGAAGATAAAGCTGACACAGGAAGTGACAGAGTAATCAGCTTCTGATGCAGCAGACATTCAGGCTTAGGACTTGGAAAACCCTGAAATTCAAGATCGTGAAGCACCTGCTACCAACACACCAGGACAGGCTATGGTCCACACCCTTAGGCTAATCCCATTTGAACAGAAGAAAGGGGAGGAGGTACCGGATTTTAATACTATCTTTTATGATAAAGAAAAGAAAAGGATAGTAAAGAGGACCGAGAGGAAGGTTGAAATCGGGGGGCTGTCTTGTAAAATGATAAATGATACAACTATTGTATACGAGACAGACAGAGACCCCAGGTTCACTATCAGAGCGGGGGCTGTATTGATCCATGCTTCCGAGGACAATGTAGATAAAATAATGATGGATCTTGAGTAGTCAAAGAAGTCTTCTTCTCAGCTCAAAGATACCCTGAGAAAGGAAAGAGAAGAAAATAATAGGTTAAAGAGAAATTTTGAAGACGTACAAAAAGAAAATCAAGTCTGTAAAAGCTAAGCTTCAAGTCCTTCAGATAGAGAAGAGATCTATGGAGGCTGCCCAAGAATGCATGGAGAAGGTGCAGCAGGAATATCAGGAGTTGAGGGCTGAAAAGGAGCAATTGCTAAGCATGATAGGGGAATTGGAGTTGCAGAAGGCTACCTTGGAAGCAGATGAGAGGCAATATCAAGGGAAGAAAGCAGAACTTAAAGAGAAGGTTACCTCATTGACAACAACTTTACAAGAATCCAAGGAATAGTAGGCCAACCTTCAGCCGTTCAAGGAGCACATCCTAGCACAAAGAAGCAAGATGCACCAGTTGTAGGTGGCCATTGAGAAAGAACGGTGCAAGGTATTGCAGGTGGACAATCGGTTGGAAGAGATTTTGGAAACATCTTCTTATTTTGTGGATAGATTGCAGGACATTTTAGAGGTCCTGATAGGAAGGATGGTGAGATTAGAGGTGAATGAAGGTACCTCTGCAGAGCTACCTTCGAAGGATCAACAAGCCCTAAGGAAAGACTATGATTTACTAGAGTTTGCCAAAAACACAACCGAGGAGTTTAAGAAGGCTGTCAAGAAGACAAAGGGGCCTTGTGCAGAATTTTTCAGGAGACTCTTGATCACTTATAATCGCTGTCAGGTTAAGGATGAACATAAATTGGACACCTTTCCAGACCACAACCTATTTTTGGAAATTTTGTAAAGGAGATATCAGGAAGACGAACAAAGGATACATCATATAAAAGATTTAGATGAGCAGATCTTGAAGAATGAAGTAGATCATGCCGCGGTTAGTGTGCAGTTGTTAGAAGATCAACTTCACCTGAGCACAGCCAGAATAGAAGTCATCAGAAACCAGGCTGCTAAATTTGAAATAATTCGATTCCTGGAACCTTCTGAATTCGAAAGTATTGCTTCGGAAGCTTCAGCATGGAAGAAGTTTTTAAATAATCAGGTGGGACCCTCCTCATGAGCATCTTATTCATTTTGTTGTAATATATTGTAATTTTCATAAACACTTAATGAAAGAAAATATGGGAGATGAAGAGTTGGGGAAGCCCAAGAGTCATTGCGTGGGTAGCCCAACGGTTTTGCTCTTTTTATATAAATATAGAGAATCTAGATAAGTGGAAGGAATTTTTCCCAGTTAGATGAGTGAGGACATATTGTAAGAATAACTATTTCCTTTTGCAATAGATAATTACAGTTTTCCTGTTGGAGAAAGCTTGGTGGGATGTTCAAATGTTATCCTATGGATTTGTTGAAGAGGAACTATTTCGTTTTCAGCTTTGTGTCCATTAATTGTGAGATCGTTCTAACTATTAGGACCTATGTTCTTGTCTGAATGATTTTTGGTTCATTTTATGAAAATTACCACCATGATTAATGAATGTTGTTCATAAGCAATTGGCTATCTGGTTGTTTAAATATCTTCAATTGTTCATGTGTTTTGGAAGAAATATCAGCTATCTGTAATTTCTCTTTATAATGTATGCACAAGATACATTACTCATTAATAAGTGACAATATTGCTCCCTGGCTATAGGTAGGTAGTTATATTTAATTTCTTGTTGTCTGTGATTTAGATGCATGAGAGCCTAAGACAAGAGGTAAGAACCTGCGCATCACATTGTGAACACTCCTTGCATTCTCAATCAATCTGCATTTTAGATAGGCACCTGCATATCATATTTAGAGTCAAAAAATACAAAAATATACATGGTGGACCGAGCTGCAACTGGTAAAACCTTTTTATTTTTGTTACTTGACCTACGGTAGCCGGACCGCAAACCGGACGGATTCCCTACACCAAACAGTCACGAGCTAGTTGGGAACGTTGACTGGGGAGAATCCCTTGCTGTTGTTTCCTGCTATTTTCCAGGCCTCAACATATACATAGTGTTATGACAGTAATTTTTCTCTCCATTTTGGTTTGTTTTTTCACTTTCAATCATAGCTTTGATCCCTTCTCAGTTTTGGTCTTTTTGAAGAATTTATTGATGATTTATTAGTTTTAATAGTTTGTGAGCATTTTTGTTTTCTTTAGATTTTATTTGTCTTTTTAT
>LPNX011041723.1:205996-235534 GCA_001517045.1 Pseudotsuga menziesii | reverse complement strand
TTTCCAGTTTATTTTTAGTTTAATCGAACTGCTACTAAGGATTCCAGATTCCTTAGTAGGTGCTCATCAGCACAAGCTAGGGTGAAAGCCCTAGCTACAACAACCAGCCTCTCTTAGTTAGTTTGGACCCAATCACCGAGCCTCTTGTGGTCATGCTAGGGGTAAAGAGTCAGCCACTGCTAGTCACATTGACACCATTGAGAAAACTCGTCGTTCCAAAGGAAAACTTAAGGTCCATTGTAAGCTATGTGAGGGAGTTCATCCTACTCACTAGTTCCCTGCTATCATAGAAATGCAAAGAGTGTGATCCGAGACTCAAGGATTTCCTTCTCCTGAACAAGCTATAGCTTCTCAACAACCTCTGCAACCTTTGGTTGATTAAGTGGTCGAACCAATCTCAGCTTTGGTCGATCCCAATATCCCTTTGGAGAGTTACCTTTACCATGTGATTAAATCAATGCCATTTTTTTTTAATCCCACTCTCCCTTCGGAGAGTAACTTTCAAGAAGATGTTGAATATATTCCATCATCGATCAATCCCACTCTTCTTTTGTAGAGTGAAATGAATTCTAGTCACTTTTTCTTCATTACCAATTCAAAACTTACTGAACAAGGGGGCACTAAACTCATTCGGATGAGCCCCCTCCAAGATCTCGGATTGTTTCCTTTGATTGGGATATATTGGTTGAGCCACACCTTCCTTCTGATACACCTTTCCTGATAAAGGTCAAAGTTGGAAGATACACAATTGCTCATTGTATTGTTGATGAAGGAGCTTCAGCTAGTATTTTTTTTGCTCGTGCTTAGTGAGGCATGTGATTTCCTAGCCTTATGCCGGTTGTTAGTCAATTAATGTATTTTGATAGAAGAACTAGTTCAAACTTGGGAATTCTTGCTCAAAGACATGTTAATTTGGGTGGGAATACCGTCTTAGTTGACTTCATGGTGATAGAAGACCTCTTGGACTTCAATATCCTCCTTGGACATGATTATGTGTATGCCATGCAAATTTTGGTGTCAACTTCTTTCATGTGATGAACTTTATTCATAACGAATACATTGTCATTGTTGATTAGTTAGATTTTCTTAATTCGTCTCTCAATCCAACTAGAGACCATGTTTTTCCTTTATTGGTTCCCAACATCTCCATAGAAACTACCCTGCCATGGGTGAGCTATGTGGCCTCATAACCCTTACTTTCAGTTGCTTCTAAGAAGAAGCCTCTATGTTCATGTTTACCTTCTCGGGACTCATCCCCAACAATTTACCAGGTCATCCATCCTATACAGACTTTGGATCCATCTCTCTACCCTGTTGATCCAACTGAAATTTTAGACATGTGTCCTATCTGGGATGGTGTCCTTCTATTAGATGAAGCCTTCCTAGAATATTTGATACAATGTGACCTTATTTTGGATGTTGTTTTAGTTGTGAGTAACTCTAACCCTAATTTTCTTAGTAAACCTGGCCAATCTTTTTATTTTGGTCTTGTTGATTCTTTTGACTCTCCCTTTGAACAGCAATTCAATGATCCTGATGAGTTTGATTTTTCTTCTATATTTTTCATCTCTCGTGATACTGAGTTTGTTCCTGCAAAATACCTTGTTGATGTTTTCTTCCCTTTTGAGGTTAATTGTACTGATTATAAACCCTTGAGCCTTGGCACTATAGATAATTCTTTGGTTTATTCTTCCTTGACTTTCCCTTCTGTAGAAGAGAGCAAAGCTGCATGTGTTTTTTCCAAAGTGACCTGCATCAGATCGTTTATTCTGAATGTGATTCTAAACTTTTTGTTTCTTGGAGACAAGATTTGTAGTTGGATCCACAAATTCTTACTGGACTCACCTTGTTGTTAAAGCTATAACTACATTTTCATGTTCCATGCTCGCACTTATGAGCATGATGTCGACTTCCTCGGTTTCATCCCGTTGTATAAGCCTTCATCTCTGTTCTCATCATCGCTCATCCTTGTACCATATTGCCTTTGCATATTGACACATTTTTCCTTGAGGAGACATTCCTTGAGTGTCTTTATATTTCTCATGTTACCTTCATTATTATTAGGTCAATTACTTGCACTTGGGACTAGTTTTTCCTGCCTCTAACACTCGTCTCCCTGCATTTAGAGAATTCTTTCTTCTCTCCTTCTAGCTCATTAAAAAGAGTAAGGAGGCCACGAGTTGAATTTTTTGGAATTGTTAAAACTTTACGAGAAATATATGGAGCTATATTTAATCCTTGGATTGACTCCTTAAAATTGACTAGATTTCCGAGTTAAATTGTTTCTTCAGACTCGTTAAGGTAAGTTGAACAATCATATACATTGGTGGTAGGTTATTTGTTTATCGGACCATGTAGATTGTTTACGAGAAAGGAACACTCTCTTTTCTGTGGAATTGAAAAATCTTCAGGAATAGGTTTATCTCTTTTCTGGATTGGGAGGAATAAACTTATGAAAGAGGAACACTATCAAGCTTAGTTTTCTCTATTTTGTGCTCTATACCAAAACATGAAAAATATTTTGAGCCTAATTTATGTATTTGTAATTCTCTCTATACCCTAAGTAGAAAGCATCAATTTTACTCTTTTTCGTACCATTCTCATAAATAAATGGAACTTTCCAAGTAATCTTGCTTTCCTTCACACTCGTTAAAACTAGAGTGTTCTGCTCGGTTATGAAGGAGCGTCCGTATGGTGATAGTTTAACCCTTTTTCGGACCTTGTAGACTAAATATGAAAAAGGAATACCTTAGTTCACCTAGACTAATAGAGTTCTCCGCTATATTGTTTTACACTAATTCAGCCTCGTAAAATCCATGAATCAATTATTTATCAAGCATTATTTTGTTTCTTCTTCGATGTTGCCAAAAATGAAGAAGGTCCCGAGTTTTATTTCTTGGACTCGTTAAACATTTACAAGAAAGAGGGAAGGGAAGTTCATTCACATGTATTTTACATCATGGAAACAAGTCTTATGTCCTTGAACAAAGAACTAGTTTTGATTTTATCAATAGTTTGGTCTCTGTTTTGACCTTATCTTGATTCATAGTTTTTACTCCTCTAGTTGTCTTCTTTTCCAATTATATGGGGAATTTGTCAATGTATCCCACATTGTAGATTTATGTCGTTGGTACTTTTCATGTCAAAATATTCCTAGTTCACTTGTATGTTGTGCTCATTGTTCAAGAATTAAACCTTTTTCGGCCATTCTGCATTTTCATTGACCTTTTATGTTGACCATTCCCTGGTATCAGTTCATTACATCATGTCTTCGAAGGTTATTGTGGTAGAACTTTGTACCATATTTTAATCCATTAGTCTCTAACTTGCCTCGTGTTGGATGATGAAGTATTCCCTAATGCCTTCCTTCCACTGAAACTATTCCTATCAACGTCAACACATATTTCTCTGGGTATGAGATTTAGAGTTTATGATAGTACCTTTAGGATTGCAGTCATCGGTAGAAATTTCCCTCACTATTGAGTAGTGGGAATACCTTCTCATCTCCTACTTGATGGATTCTTCAATTGTTCAAATTCCATACCATTTATTCACACTTGTTAGAATGTACTAGGTACCTTAGGGACCATTTTCATTAATGGTATTTTCCCTCGCATTTTTTAACAATCCTAATCAATGGCCCATTATCAAACATTTTCCTCCATATTTGACTTCAAATATTTTATTACCATGGTTAGGATTCGTACCTTTTGGGTGGTTTAGATTGAAGACCTTGGGATGAAAGTATCATTGTCATATTTTGCTATTTCCCGAGTTGCACAAGACCTTGTCACACTTCATATGACATTTGTTGAGAGATAGATCCACCTTGAATTTGTGTGGCTATGATCGATTATTGAGCATGGATGCACCTTGTTCATTTGGGGACATGAATCCTTTAGATTTTATATGGCACTTTTTTGCATATTATGTGACCATGATAGTTACATCAGTTACATATGTTGGATCCCCCTATATATTTATGGAAATCATTTGTATATGGGTGTGTATGTTCCAGAGATCAGTTTTGTCCAACATTTATCTCTTTTTCAGGTACCTCTGTTCAAGCCTTTCGATCTTTGATTCTTTTCTCTCTCCATGACTCAACTGTTTCCTTTTATAATGTATTTTGACTATCATATTCCCCTATAACCTCATACATTAGGGGGCATCTATTATATCCTAGAATGACACATCTCTTCCTGTGACGAATTTCCCATGAGTATGTCGCATGTTGACACTTCCATGATGACACTTCATGAAATTCATTGAAAAAACACCTAACTTGGAGGATCCATAACTGGAGTTCTGTAAATCCATTTGACCTCTTCTATGCATCATTGGAAAGGTGTCTAATTCCGAAAAAAAATTCAGAATACATAAAAGTCTAAACATTCCCACAAGTACCCTAAAAGTGAGAATGTTTGACCAATTCGTGACTTGGCCTACATGGTACCCACGTGTTTCACCTATGTATTCATGAATTTTATTCAATTCAACCTACAAATCCCTTTGTATTCATGACTCTTGTTACTATAGACATAATTATCTCTTTGAATTCACAACTGTTGTCACTGTAACCTGCAAATACGTCATGTACATGTCAAAAATGGATGTTTCTCGAATATTGGGTAGTTTGGGTGGTTATACAACTGACTCCTTCAGTTGTAACTACTTTTTCCTCAACCCTATCTCTTCAAACATTTATAAATAGAGGTAGAGAGGTCCATGAGAAGGGACTTGAATCATTGTATTGTTATGCTAGAGGAATTGAGACTCTCATACCCCCACCTTTTCCCTAGAGATCATCTCCTTGTGTTGTAGAGCTTAGAGGCTGAGTTCCTTGGAGAAGAGAAGCAACATAACCAGATCAATGTTTCATGAGGTGATTGACTTGAAGATAAGGTAATATTTGTCCTTATCTCATGTTTAATAAATATGTGATTTCCTTGTTCTTCCCAAATAACTATATAATGTATGTTATACTTCTATTTGTGATCAAATGTTTATGGTAATTAGATTAGTTTTTCATATTTATTTGATTACCATTTATTTACATTCATTCATATTGGTTTGAGGAAGGTATAATTTGTTTTGTAGGTCTCTTGGAGTAAGAGAAGCAAGAAGAGGATTGAAGGGATGCTTGTATAAACCTTCATTTCACTAAGGTATGAACCATTCTAATCTCTGAAACTTGTTTATATATACTTGCAGAATTATATGCATCTATCTTTCAACCCCAATATGTTGATGGCATCTTAAACCCTATCCATAGGAAACTTTCATCTACAACAATCATTTCCCCAAAACCTTGAATATTTCATGGAGGAAAGTGTAACTTAACTATACAGGCATGCTACAGCAGAGGAGAAGCAATACTTTTGTGAAAAAACCTTAAACCTAATATTTCAATTGAAAATGTGCCTTTCCCTCTAGATATTGACATGTGTAATGAAGAATCATAGTGGATTCTTTCCCTGTTGTGTCAATATTTAGGGTTGTATAGTGATAGGTTTGTTCAAGTATTATTGAGCTTATTGTTTAGGTTGATTATGTATCAGTTGGAGTCTGAGCCTAGATATTACTTGTGCCTTACATTTGATCAATTCCTAGCTGAAAATATATATTTACAGCTAGTGAATTTTTACATGACCAAACATTTTAGGTTGCAGTCCTATATGGCTAGTATGTTCTTGTTCTTTAATGAAGATAATTTACAATTCCCATCACTTATGACATCAGAAGAAAAACTTTCAATTATATGAACCTCATGATGCCATAAGTGTACAAAGTAAATTTTTAGGATAACCTACCCAGAGTTCTACCAGGGATGGAAGAAATGCTACAATTCAACCGTGACAAAATAATTATAGTATATTTCCTTTTAAAGTAACATACTATCATCAGGGTCTATGATTTTGTTAATGAGCCTTACATTTTACCTACATTTTTGACACCAAGAGTTTTTTCCGTGGAATTGATCAGGCAGAAGCTCATTGTGGAGAATGAACATTTTTTAATTTAAGAAAAGCTTTAGAGATCAAGTTTCAGTTGAAAGTGGGTCATTTTATGGTGAAAAACAAATTTGCTCTCCTATTCTTTGAAGGATTGTTGCAAGACATGAATTTCATGAAGGCCTCAAAAATGAATTACGACCCTTGTCATATTATATCACAGCGGAGAAAACTGAATAAAAACAAGGCCTTTGTTCATATGTAAATAGAGGGATTGGACCAAAGGGCTAATTTAATGGAATATCAATGATGTATAGAAATCTCAAAAAGTTTGCAATTAAATCCCTCCACCTTAATGAAATATGTTTCCATGATAATACCAACTCCCATTAAAGCTAAAATTACTGGTAAAAGAAGATTTTCATAAATGTTTGAGATTAAGATGAAGACCAAGATTCTACAAAATGAACAAGAGTGGATTTAGACAAATAAATAGTTGAAGTTGAAGACAATAAGATTAAATAAAATAAAAAATTTCAAGGCCCAGTCTTTCAAATTCAACAGTACCATTTTGTAGAGGCACGGGAGGCTGGTTCTAGTGATAGGTAAAAGTCCATAAACGACTTGTATACTCGATATGGACAAGATAAGAAGTCTTCCTCTAAAAAATATTTGAATATTTTCCTAAAGTGATGGATATTTCAAATAACAAGGTTTCACTGATTATTGTTAAGGACCATATGAAGAACACTTTAAACCTAGCAGTGACCTCTCATGATGGATTGTTATAAATGAGGATTAATTTTAAAAAGATTCCAATCTCATTAAAAAAAAAATTGTGTAAGAATACTGGAGAGGTTATTTATACTAAATTCTTGAAAACTACTCTGAAATTTTCTAAATTGCAGTCCACATTGTCAAGATTAGAAATCGAGCTGAAGTAGGAGAAGGTTGAAAATAATACTTATCATCAATAGATTAAAAAACTTCAGGGTGAAAGTTTGGCTATGGATAGTGAACCAGATAGAGGACAAGACACAAATAAAATATTGGATGAAAAATCCAACACCATCCAATTGCTGAAAAAAAACTAAAAAATTCTAGCCACTCAGTTAATTCAGGCATCTGAATTAAGAGTTTTTGAGAAAGAAGGATTCATTGTCCCAAGAGCTGAATGATAATAAATCCAAATTGTTGAAATTTGTTGAAGAGAAGGGTCAATGGAAAAATTAAAGGGGCTTTCCTTATAGCCAAAATTGACATCTTGAATGAAAATAAAATGATTTTGGAAAAATAAAGAGAACATAATGAAAAGAAAAAAGTGGTTTGAAACATACCAATCAAGTTTAGAAACAAATACAGAGAGTATAGTTCAAGCTATGTCTCAAGTTGCTTGAAATATGAACAAATCAAAGGATTGAAGGCAGAAAACTAGAAATTAGTTGAGATAATTATTAAGAAAGAAGAAGAAAGGATAATATTTTAGAATGAGAATAAATAATTGCTTGAAAAAAATGAAAAGTTAACAGAAAATATTTCAGGACAATTTCCAGTGCAGGGGGAAGTCCATATAATTTGGGATGTCATTATCACCGATGATAAAAAAAATGAGACCCTATTTGAATTTTATAAATGATAAATAAATTTTGATCAATATAGAATGACACAGTTGTGCAATAATGTGTTACACTGAAATCTCGTCACCATCATGTTATGAGATAGGTATTCCTTTTTCTGCTCCAATCCCTCAAAATTTTCTCTAGAGAAATGATAGAAGAAAATTATCCCCTTGCAATTTTTCCTTTTTTGAGATGGTAACGGTCTTTCCCCATTGGCAAAAAGCGTTACCTAAGTCAACAATGCTCTTGATACATGAGAAACGAGTGGTCCCACCGCCTTTACCCTTACTACAAGAAGCATTACCCCCTTAACACCTCCTTCTTTCTTCATTAAAGGAGTGGTGCTAGAGTTTTCAAGGAAAAAAGAGAAGCTTGGAGAGGCTTCTCGAATCTTGCCTTCGTGGAGCCTCATCCCTATGGTTTAGTACCACCTGGAGATCAATATCCTCCCTTTTTGGATATTATCTCCACCTCAACACGAGATCCTCAACCATACCTATCCTCCCATGCCTTTAAATACTATCTCATCTCCCATGGGAGAAAGGAGGAAGAATTGTGCTGCATACCCAAACTCTACAAAAATTATTCTTGAGTCTTTGGAGGAAAGGATCCATTGGATGGGACTCTCAACACCAAGGAACTAAGGTTGTAGTCTTTCCAATTATTGTTAACAAATAATTTTTTCTCTTTCCCATATATGTTGTATCATGTGTATGTATTGCTTGGATCCTTAGTCATAAGCATAGATCCAATTTTTATATCTTGTATGCTATCACTTTCTATTGTTGTATTCTATTTTTTCAGGTAAAAAGAGGAAAAATATTCAAGGATAGCGAAGACATTCGTTAATAGAAGAAGCATGGAATTCCATTCAAGTGTTTAAACATATCTAGGGAGAGTCTGACATTTCATGTTACTCATTTGTTCTAGATCTAAACCATTAAGACTAGAGGAACAACTCTTGTCCACAAGAGGTGCAATATTCCTAGCAACAAATCTGGTGACTCCGCTGGGGAAAGGTTTGAATTATTAGTCTTTGGTAAGTTGAAACCTCCACCTTCATTTTCAATTTGTAGATCTAATTTTTCAATTTATAGTTCTGTAGATCTACTTTGAATTTGATTGATTTTCCTCTATCAGCCTTTGGATCTTCATATTTTTTGTTCATTGGGTTTTCTGGTGATTGTTTTGGTTCATTTTTTAGTCTGTAACTTACTCTTCTGTCGCATTTTTTATTTTTCAAATTTCTATCTCGGACATTGCTCCTGGGTTGTATATTAAGTGAGGTTCTAGAGCTGGCACCACCTTTTCCCTATTATATTAAAGAGTTTCCACCTCTCTTTCTCTGTGTATAAGAAGCGATGCTGGAACTAGTAACGCCTTGGTGTGAATCTGCAATAGGCATTGCCACTACTTTGTTCATTTGGACAAGAAGCGATGCTTAAGCTGGTAATGCGATGTTCAATACCTGCAATTCATGGTGCCAGGTATTCTTGTTAGCCCTGTCTGGTGTTTGATGCTTAAATGCATGTTTTAGTATTTGAGATCTATGCTTTAGATAGTTACAGTTGTGTTTCGAACTCTGCAATTTATTTTTGAATAGAAAACTCAATCAAAAATAAAAAAAAAATTAGAAAAAAAAACAAGCGCATGTGTGTGAATTCATAGGTATTTTCAAGAATTGTGAATGATGTTGGTCTTTAAAGCTTCATAGTTGTCTTGGAATGGAACTTGGTTATTCTAGATCTTTGATTTTTGTCTTCTTTCACATAAAAAGAAAATATTTACTTCAGTTTTTCTTCATTTGTTATACATGATTTTTGTATGTTTTTCCCTTTTTCAAAAACTTGTGAAAACCCATATGAAAGTTATTGTAGGATTTTGCGATTAGTTCATTCTCTCTTTAGTTGAAAAATCTGAACACTTTTGTACAAAAGTTGTAACAATATTTTCTTTCTTTTCATTAGAGATCTCACTTATTTTTCCATTCAAAAAGAAGATTTTGTTTGTTTTAGTTAGGAATGAACCATATAAGCAAGTTTGTTTTAATTTCTGTATGGGATTTATTCTGTGTTTCAAATAAATTGAAACTCTCTTTCCCTTCTTTAAGTAGGGAATACCTTTAAAGTTAAAGTGAAATTTTGTACAATCATACTACATGGTTTTACTTTCTATGTCCTCACCTCATGCATCCACCTAACCGTTCAAGATAAAATCAAGCGTTAGACTTAGGTTAAAATATTTCGCAATTTGTGTGATAGGTTAGAGACATGTTTTGACATGTTTAAATGCAGGAGCTATCACTTATTTCGTGCACTACATCCTAGGGATCGTGTGGTTCTTCCACGTACTGCTGGTATATCAAATGGCCTTTCACGTATCCTTGAGGTATATCGAAAGGTAATTCATGTACTCATTTGTATATTGAAAGGCCCATTTTGAATGGTTGTGCATTAAACAACTCTACTATGGAGTGGAGCTCCCACATACCTTGTGTATATCAAGAGACACCTTTAGGAATCCTAAGACCATCCAAGCATAGACCTTTTGCCTTCTTACCATCTCAATAGACTGAGAAAAACACTCGAGGTCACTAATAATCACGTACCATCTAGGTAATCAAGTATTCAAGAAATGGTACAGTCCCAATCCTGCTTGTCGTGCTCTACTGTTGGACCCTGTAGTATATAGCGAGTTGTGGTGATTCGACAATCTTGTGAGGTTCCAGACCTTTAATCCACTCCTCTCACATATTTTACTTGCTTCTTTAGTTTGAGTAGTGCTTGTTGTCTGTATAGTTAGGATTTTTTGGAAGAGAGAGATAATTTTGTTACATAGTCATGGCTTCGCCTTCCAGGACTACCAACTAAGAGACTCCTTTAGTAAGAACATCTTTTGTTTTCCCTCCATATAGGGATTTTGGTCCTCCTCTCATCGCTACATTAATCCTTCCTATATTGACTATCATATTACCTGTATGGTTTTTATCCAGTCTAGTTATCCCATGTACACCAATTTTTTATGATCCTAATCCTTCATCACAGGAGCATCAAACTCATGTTGATACCTCACCTTCTTCACCTGATGTGTCTTCTCCCATTTCTCCCTCTTCGCTTCTTGAAAGTTGTAGTACTAGTATTCAGGTGGATAAGAAGAAGAATAAAATGAAGATTAAGAAGAATAAAAACAAACATAAAAGCAAGTCTTAACCAATTTCTCCTCCTAGTGTGGAGAGTGTCGATCTGCACACCCCAAAACTGCGTAAGCACAAATTCCCTTGCAGGATTTGCAAGGGTGATCACCTTCTGAAAGATTGTCATGGTATGGCCCTCATTTTAGAAGAGTGGTCTAAGGTTTCCTAGCAACTGATGTCATCAGCCACTAGTCATCATACTGATGATCCCCCCTAAACCAGTGACTTCGTGGTTAAGAGTCAGAAGGGTAAAGTTAGAAATCCTTTTTTGATCTATAAGGAGATGCACTTTACTTACCTTTTCCCTCACATGGATGAAGCTTATAAGTTGTTGGAATATATTACCATTCCTCAACAATGTCTTCCAACAGGTTATCGTAAGTTGTCTCTTGACCCGTCATTGGTTTATAAAGTGGTCAATCCAGCTACATCCTTGATTGATCCCACTCTTTCTTTAAAGAGTGAAGAATATATTGTGTTCCCCACTCTCCCTTTGGAGAGTGAAGTTAAAGTGGTTGATTCGATATCATCTCCACCCGATCCCACTCTTTCGTTAGAGAGTGTTAATACTGAAGTAGTCACTTTGACCAAATCTTTGTCTTGTTCTTCTCTTCCGGTAGAGAATGAACTAAAACCTGCTGAAGTTTTTATGCTTCATTCTGATTGTTCCTGACAAGAGAAAATTTTGTCTGTTTCAATAGAACCCTCTCCAAGTAGTGAGGTTATTTCCTTTGAATGGAGTAACCTAACAGAGTCTCGTCTTCATTCGAGTGTTCCTTTCCAGATAGTTGTGCAAGTTACCACTAGGTGGATGCTTCGCACTATTGTTGACAAAGGGGCTTCTGTTAGTATTATATCCTCAACTAATTGGAAATATTTAGGTTCTCCTTAGCTTGTGCCATCCACTGATAAGATACTGGCTTTTAATCGTAGGCCTACTACACCTTTAGGGTTCCTTCCTCATTTACCTATTACATTAGGAGGGGAAACTGTCTATATTGATGTTATGGTGGTCCAAGGTCCTTTAGATTTCAATCTTCTCCTAGGACATGATTATGTTTACACCATGAAGGCCATAGTCATTACAGGAAATTTCAACTCAAAATGGGCCTCCTTAAAAAAATTAATAAAATAATATTTATTAATTTTGGAGGAAGAAAAGAAAAAACTACTTTTTTGTTTGTAATTTCGACATATCTCCCTTGTTTTTACTCAAATTTCGATCGGGAGAGATTTTTGGATGCATAATTAAATTCTGCATCCAACAAGTACCCACTTGGCATACTTCTGACGGACCTCGCTACCCCAAAAAAAAGAAATACCTGAAAAAATGTGATGATGATGTCATCATCACGTGTTTTCAGGTATTTCTTGTTTTTGGGGTAGCAGGGTCTATCAAAAGTATTCCAAGTGGGTAGTCGTTGGATGCGGAATTTAATTCAGCATCCAATGATATCTCTCGATCGAAATTTGAGTAAAAACGCAGGGAGATATGTCGCAAATACTAACAAAAAAGTAATTTTTTTTATGATACCTATCCCCAAATTTATATTAAAAAATTGGTTAAGACCTATATGGTATTTCAAATTTAAATCAATTTCATTGGTTAACACATAATGACATGGAATTTGAATTAGAGTTAAAAGGCCCCTTTCGAGGTGAAATTTCCTCTAATGGTCCACACTCATTAGAGTGATTCATTTTCGCCATGATGGAAATATTGTGACCATTGATCAACTTTCCTTTGTTACACCTGACCATCACATTACTCCTAGTCATCAGACTACCCTAAATGTGCCACATGTTCTTGTGGTTCCTTCCCCTTCTAGTTATCTTCTTCCCATCATAGGTAAAATGGGGGGCATGGCTCCAGTATATGGACATCATACTGGAGTTAAGCCGCTAGTTTTTATGTAAAGGGGGAAACCTACCAACCTCTGGATATCATGTTGGGTAAGAGCAGGTTAGACGAGCATAGTTTTCTTTTCTGTGTCAAGCTCGTTAAAAAATGAAATAGATGTTGTGAGCATAGTTCTCATTCTGTGTCAAGCTCATTAAAAAATGAAACAGATGTCGGTGAGCATAGTTCCCATTCTGTTTCAAACTCATTAAAATATGAAATGTATGTCCACAAGCACATTTATTTTATGTCTCAAGCTTGCGTAAAAATGAAATAGGTCCCCACAAGCATAGTTATTTTCTATTTAAAGCTTGTGTAAAAATGAAAATGGGCACCTTGAGCAATGTTTATTTTTTATTTCAAGCTCATTAAAAAACAAAATTGACCTTGAACAGAGTTCCCTTTTTCATGTCAATCTCATTAAAAAATGAAATGCATTCTTCCATTGTGTCAAGACTCAATAGTTGAACTTTCCTTTCATCTTCTTGTAAAGAAGACAAAACGAAGCTTAGGAGGCATGCATCCACCCTTTGTTGATATTAAGCTACTTGACACTTATACTGGGGAAAAGTACCAACCACTGGACATCAGGTTGGGAAATCACCCATCAATGGGATTCATTTTGAGCACACTTTCTTTCTTTAAGTTTCGAGCTCGTTAAACCATGAAACAACCTTTTTAGCATAGTTTAGTTTTGGTTTCAAGCTTGTTAAAAATAAAACCACTCCTCAAGCATAGTTTACCTCTTGGTTTCAATCTTGCATAAAAATGAAACCATTCCCGAGCATAGTTCTTTTTCTATGTCAAGCTCATTAAAAAATGAAATAGGTTGTTTCAAGAAAAGTTTACATTTTTGTTTCAAGCTCGAATAAAAATGAAACCATGTTTCAAGCATAGTTATTTTCTGTTTCAAGCTTGTGTAAAAATGAAATAGGTCATTTAGAGCATAGTTATTTCTCTGTTCCAAGCTCGTTGAAAAATAAAGTAGATACCCAGAGCATTCTTTCAACTAATCTTCAAGCTCGGTAAAAATAGTAAGATGGTGTCGAGCTTACTTTTCATTTTTTGTGCTCTAGTTAAAACATGAAAACTGGTTTGAGATTACTTTATTTTTTTTTGTGCTCTGGATTCAAACATGAAAAGGTTCCAAGTTCCTTTTATACCTTCGGCATGCTCGTTAAAAACTCATTGAAGAGGTATCAGGTATACTTTTACTGTTTTTCAAACTCGTTAAAATTGGATTATGAAAAAAAACCCTGATGGAGTCTTCTTTAAGCTCTTTTCGGACTCTTAAAATGTCAAAAGATTGTCAAGTGAAATTTTCTTCTTCACGCTCGTAAAACGAATTGAAGAGTCGTCTTCATGGTGATAGTTTACCCCTTTTTTGGACCAGGAGGCACTACTTACGAAAAAGTTACACTCCAACCAATCATGACTGGAAGAGTTCTCTAAGGTATTATTTTATACTTTTTTGTGTTCTAGAGACTAAATTTTACAAAAAAGGATCCTTTGGAGTCTTCTTCTGTTTTCGTTCAGACTCTCTAAACATGAATGATGCCAATTTAACTTTGAATGGACTTGTTAAACCAAACACCGAGAGACCCTCTTTTTGGAACGAACCCCTCTTTTCTCAGGTTCATGAAATATATGAAAATAGACTTATCTTAGGATAAGCTACAATGAGTGTTTGTTACCCTCTTTGAACTTGTAAAATAAAAAATAGGAACCCATCAATAATGATGGGGAAAGTAAGGGCAGAGAAATACATTTAATTTGCAATAATGGCAGTTGTTAGTCACCTTTGAACATGGCAGTTGTCTGCATTTCATTTAGTCATTTGGGTCTTCATCTTGTCTATGAGTCGATCCACTTTCATGAGTCATGTCACTCCTTTGATTCTTTCAAAGAATGCAGTTCCCATTGTCGCATTGTCTTCCACCTGGTTAAGTCAATGCTGCCAAGTATTTGATCGTGTCACCTTATGTTCAAAAGAGAAATTGTTTTGAGAGTTTACCCTCTGCAGTTAAATTTTTTTTAGTGTCAAGTACCTTTGAGTCAGTACTATATTACATCATATTCAAAATTATAGAAATTTGTTCTGAGTTTCATGTCGTTGATGTGGGATACATCATGGCCCTCCTTCAATGAGACTATTCCTATTGGCTTCAACTCATCATCCAGGAATTAGTATTAGAAAAAAGTTTAGTAACTTGAGGTTTGTATGCCTTAATGACATATTATCTCACTCTTGACATAGGTTCACATCATTTGATCGATATATTAGAATGAGTGTTTGAAATCAAAATCATCTATTCGAACTCAGGTAATTGTATTACGATACATTGGGAATCATTGACATCAATGGTGATTTCCCTCTCACTTGTTAAAAATTCACATAATTGACTGGTAATCCTGTGGTTTCTACCATGTTTGACATAAAATCATTGTAATCACATGGATAGAATCATACTTTGTGGAAGACGAGATGAAGGCCCTAGGTATTTGTGAAAGCGCTCATTGTTTTCCCCAGGTTGCGATGGAGTATTTGTATGATTCCTAGCATGGATCCACTTTGTGTGTTCATGGTTGTACTCATATTTGCATCTGTATGACATAGATATACATTGTATGTCTAGTATCTATGTCCAAATTTGAGTCATATTCACATGGATCTATGCTGTATTTTAGTAGCCATGAATTTTTGCATCTCACATGGATTTGCGTTGTATTGGTCAGCAGCCATGTTGTGAGTCATTTGGGACATGTATCAAAATGTAAAAGGTTCTGCAGAAAGTTTGTGATGCTTGAGAAGTTCCTACCTTTGGACCTTTTCCTCAATACTATACCTTGTTCTTTCAAATTATTATGCATATCGTTTCCCTCTAGCCATCATACACTGGGGGGGATTCTGTTACACATAAATATTGTCACCATCATGTTATGAGATAGGTATTCCTTTTTCTTATCCAATCCCTCAAATTTTTCCCTAGAGAAATGATAGAAGAAAATTATCCCCTTGCAATGTTTCCTTGTTTTGAGCTGGTAACGCTCTTTCCCCATTGACAAAAATCATTACCTAAGTTAGCAATGCTCCTATTACATGAGAAAAGAGTGGTGCCACATCCTTTATCCTTACTCCAATAAGCATTACCCCCTTAACACCTCTTTTTTGCTTCATATAAGGAGAGGTGCTTGAGTTTTCAAGGCAAAAAGAGAAGCTTCGAGAGGCTTCTTAGAGATTTGCTTCATAGAGCCTCATCCCTATGGTTTAGGACCACCTAGATCTTGAGATCCTCCCTTTTTGGTTCTTATCTCCACCTCACCCATGAGATCCTCAACCATACCTATCCTCCCATGCCTTTAAATATTGTCTCATCCCCCATGGGATAAAGGAGGAAGAATTGTGTTGCATACCCAAACTCTATCGTAATCATTCTTGAGTCTTTGGAGGTAAGGTGAATTTAGAGGAAACGATTCATTAGATGGGACTCTCAACACCAAGGCACTAAGGTTGTATTCTTTCCAATTATTGTTAATAATTTTTTTTTTCTCTTTCCCAGATATGTTGTATCATGTGTATGTATTGCTTGACTCCTTGCTCACAAGCATAGACCCAGTTTTATATCTTTTATGCTATCACTTTCTATTGTTGTCTTTTATTTTTGTAGGTAAACAGAGGAAAAATATTGAAGGATAGCGAAGACATCTATTAATAGAAGAAGCATGGAAGTCCATTCAAGTGTTTAAACAGATTTAGGGAGAGTCTGACATTCCATGTTACTCATTTGTTCTAGATCTGAACCATTCAAACTAGAGGAACAACACTTGTATGCAAGAGGTGCAATATTACTAGCAACATAATGAAGGAAACTTTGGATAAAATTCCATCAAATACAACTCATATAACTATCAATTTTCTCAACACTATCAGAAGAGGAATTGAAAATAGTGACCATCAAGGAAAAAATTACAATGATAACTTGGGAAAGGAAAGTTGTTGGAAAACATCATCATGTTGAGAGTGTCCAGGATAAGTCTGATCAAATGTTATAATAGGTAAAATATTTTAAAGGCTTATTACAGAACTATTTTAGAAGGGACTTCCTTCTTTTTGGGATGAGGATGGAAAATTCATATCTGAGTCTGATTATCAAGCTCTATTGGTTCAAGATAGGATGGATCATAGGAAATTTGATTATATGAGACATTCTCTAACTGGGAAAGTTATAATGGATAAACTAGCCATGGGTTTTGAAAATTTGGATCTATTTAGAATTATAGGTTCCAAGATGACTCATATTTCTTATGTGGATTATGTGGAGTTGAGAGTTTTGGCCAAACAAATTACAAGTCATGAAGTTCCTTCTCGAGATCGGTGGACGACAATTGAAAAATTCAATAGGATAAAGTATAAATTGCATGAATGAATACACTCATCCAAAATGGTCAACCAAAGAATATATTAAGGTCCACTTCAACATGGAATTAAATATTTTGTAATATTAGGAATATTTAGTTTTTATTTATATGGCATATGTAATAAGGAAGTTACAAGACACATATTTTTAGAATATAGGTAGTTAGGTATTAGTTAAAGGATATTTTAATGTATAAAAGAATGTTTTCCAATGTAATTTGGGTTGGAACCCATGAGAGTGAAAATAATTTTGTAGCTACGCATTTTCAAGTTAATAAAAATTTTGTAGAGCCAAGAAAGAATTTTTCAAAGAAGAGATTCTCATGTTATTGTTTTATAGTATGTATTTCCTTTTCTAGTGTGAATTTTATTCCTGTTATCTATTTCCATTGTTTAATATTTTCTTGCTTGAATGAGATTGTGTTGAATCAGAATTTATATTTAGATGCTATGGTTCATAGGATTCAATTGTCCACAAACCTATTTCCACTAAATTTAATATTGGATTCATATTTATTTGGTTCCCATATTAATGGACTATTCACCTTTCATCTTTTATTTCCAGTAATAAAAAACATGACTGTTAAAGAATTTTTATCCCACTTCTGTTGAAAAATTTGTATTGCATAAGCCTTGTTTGTCTTTAAAAACTCATGATTTTTACTCCATGACAAATGATATCCTCTTGTTCCAGCCGTTTACATCATTGCTTTTATTTATATAAAAATATCTCTGGCCATTGTATCTAATTGTTGAGATAGTCGTCTCCGGTAGGAAATAAGCCAACTTTCCTCCTAAAGGTTGGTTTGAAAGGTTACCTTCGAACTATCCTTCCACAACCAAAGGATATATTATGAGTGATAAATGGTAAGGCCACTTCAATGCCATATACCAGCTATAAAGGAGATCTACCTCTAGATTTTTTGTAAAAACATTTAGAGCATCACACCACCTAGTACCATGGTCACATATCACCTTGGACAAACTTCATTTGTCTTACACTGATGTTATATGGTCCAAACATTGGTTATTTTGGTCTAACAAGGTATATGGGGGGTTTGGACTCATTAATGCACCCAAGCACCCTATTTTTGGTCAACTAGGAGAATGAGTGCCCTCATTAATGAAATTTCTGTCTTTTGGGATCGCCCACTCTTTGAAATAAGGAAATGGTTTGACCATAGGTGCCCAGGAATGTATCTAGGTGTTTTATGGCCCTTTTGTACCATTAAATGCTTCCTAGAACCACTCCCACTCACCCATGTACTCCAACACACCTATCTGTTGATGGCCTAGTTTGTAGGTTGCTGATAAAACTACAAGGCAATGAACGGAAGGAAAAATTCCAACCGTAAAGGATTTGAATCAATCTGATGCAGAAAAGATCCTATCCCCTATTTGTTTGGGATGACTAATTTCTATGGATATCAGGCCTCCACTGGCACAAGGGTTCGTTATATCGATGATATCTTCTTCTAAGGAAAAATGAGGAAAGATTCAAATTAATTGTTTCCTAAACTAACTACTTAAGAAAAATTAAACAAAATAAAAAGTGGACTTAATTTCACACAATTATAAAACATGATAGCAAAAAGGATTTAATTACTGAATGTACAAACATGCAAATTAAGATCAACCCCTTCAACCAACTTCAAATCAATATTATACAAAACATTGTGAAGGTTTATCTAAAGCTTATAAATACACAAAATATCCAAGAGGCAATACTAATTGACAAATTAGTACCAGATATTATTAACTAATCATGAACTGTGAAATAGATCAGGTAGATCAAACAAAGACATTTGTTCAGCATACATTCAACATGTCAATTGTGTAATGAAAAATTAGTACATGGATCGACATAGTAATAGATACAACCGATAATAAGAATGCCATAAAGATGGAAGAATGACTAGGTTTCATTAAAGACATTTAATGAACAACCATGAAACATAGCATGAAATAACTACAATTTTATTAACTTGTAAGAAATTACCTAGGATTAATATCCAAAAATTCCCCCCCTCTACTTGGGAAAACCTTCCCTTTAAATAATATTACAATTTTTACAGAAAAGGAAAATTCCCAAGATGTGGGATTCCAAAATAGAACAGTTTAAGATTTTCCAAGGGAGGAATGCCACTTGGAATCTAATTCCATAAAATATTCAACATCCTAATACTTTGCATGTTCTAGGTGTACTTCCGTTGTTAACTTATGGGAGGTGATCTCCCACTTGTTGACTTTCTTCCACTGTGCTAGGTACACCTATATCCTGAGCATTGCAGAATTAGGTATCTCGATACACCTCAAAATCTCATGCAAAGTGAGTTGGCTTACCTCCTGAATCTGTTCCTTTTCTGCAACAAAATTTTGTTCCATCTCCTCTAATTTGAGGTTGGGGGAGGATGCCCATTCAATCGGATCTAACAAAAGAAAATCCAGAAAATTGAGCAAAACCTGAGCGCCCGACCATCTACCTTTTCATGCTTCCTTTCCATCTTTCATGATGGAGTCCATTGTATCACAAATGCCTTCCCAGGTGTCAATTGTAACTTCAGTTTTCTTGGCTCAAAGTTTATCCATCACGGGAAAATATTTTGGTTGCTCTTGAAATTGTTTTTTCCAATCCAGTTCATCTTCAAATGCTTTGGCCACTGTTATCCTTCGAGCATGATGATCCTGTAGGATACCAGCTTGTCATTCAAACGAATTAAACATTTATTTCGTTTCATTGAACCCTATATACAAACTGGAAATGGATTGACATAATTGGTCATGAACTTTGCAATCTAATTCCTTAAATTGTTCAGTTGTTAATATGGAAAAAGATGAAGTGGTTGAACCTAGCTGTGATTCCTTAAGTTGTTTCTCAAGGGTAGCAACATGATTAGCTTGTTGGTGGTTGAGAAAATATGAATTCTGAAGCTGATGCTTGAGATAGTAATTCTCCTTTTCTGATTGTTTATGTATGTCTTCATGCTCCTTTTGAGGAGTCAAACTTCTTCTTCATGGAGTGCCTCAGCTGCCACCAAATCTTGTTTGATTTTCTGCAGTTCGTGTTCCTTATTCAACATATCTTTATTTAGTTGTGAATCTGAATCATAATTTGCACCTGCAAAAGCCCCTATGGCAGCTGATGTGTCTAAGACACCTTGTTTAATGTCAAGGGAGTCTATGTTCTATATAACTTGATTTAGGGCAGGAACCTCCTTAACTGATCCTTCCCTTGTCCTCTTTGTTCCTTTCTTCATTATTTATTTATCTTTTTTCTCCAAAAGCATATTCTAAAGGAGACCACAACTTCTTCTCCAAAATAAGCCATTTGTTTAGAAGCTAGGAGTGTTTTTAGTTTGGAGGTGACCAAGGGATCAAATTGTGACTGGGAAACCGATATTTCCATACTAATGGGAGAAATAGTCATGGGGTAAGTGGGAAAAACATATACAAGGGATGAATAAGAAGTGAGGATAGGGGTATCGATTTGGGGATAAAAAACTATAGAAATGGAGGGGATTTCTACTTTGGAAAATTCAATATGTGAATATCTAGGGGTAGTGTGGGATGTATGGGAGGTTAATAAAATAGGTGGTGAAGAAGGGGGATTGGGGTTGGGCATTTCCACCAACAAAGATGGGTTTTTAGTGGTATCCTCAATTTTTTTTTTTAAATTTACCTCAGAGAACAAAGGTTGAGGAAATAAAGAATTAAAAATACCTTGAGACAACTATGGATCAGGAATTGAAGATGTCATGGCGGTGAGAATATTGATAGGGCATGTAGCAGGCCCAACTTCTTCTTCTAGGTGACTATGAATTTCATGAACTTCAATTTGAGACTGGGGTGGAAGTTCTACCTGTTGGACTAGAGGGATATGGAGAGGCACTTGTTCTGGAAGAGAAAATTAATCTATTTGTGTCATATGTTATTCTTTGGAAACTTGCTGAGGTATGTTCTTTATTCAAGCAACTGGTGCTTCTGGTACCTGTGCCTGTTGGAGAGAAATTTGGGTTTGTTATTTCTTGGTTTGAGGTTCAGCCTCTTCTATATGTGTCTAGAGTTGAGAACTAAGATTGAACAGATTCTGCTTAAATTATTCCTTTTTGTGCACATCTTCCAACATTTGTGAAGAGTGAGTGCTCACAAGGGATTCCATGAAAACTTTACCCTTATCTTCGGACTGAGAGGATGAGGAATAGGAAGATCTTGTTGACACCTTCTCTCCTTCTTCCTTCTCTATATTTTCCCTTTGAATATTTTCTACTTCATGCAGCTTAAGTTTCCAAAAGTGGAAAGTCGATTCCTTGAGGTCCTTCTGATATTTGAAGACATGAGCCTTCACATATGGATCAATGATCTTACCTAACGCTTCCCAAAATTCGACAATCTCTTTGTAAATAGAGTCATCAGGTATATCTTCATGTGGATATTGAAACTAGCCCATTCATGAGCAAAGAGGCTAGCCACGTAAGCCTTAGGATCGTGCATTCTTCTGGGTTCTTTTCCCAGGTTCATAGTTGAAATATCTATACCCAACCTAGTTGCATGAGTAGAATTTTGAAGGACCAAAGAATCTAGATTCAATGGAAACTTAGGCCAACCCTTCCTTTTGTGGTTTGCCAATTTGGGGAAGGTTACATCAATTGATGTATGAAAGGTGATTTCTTGCAATACCATGCGGTATGGAACTATTATTGGTAGCAAATGTACTATATTGATACCCCAAATTATGATGTAGGGGAAGTATTCCCCAACATACCAATATCTATGAAATGTGTTCAATGCTCTGTCCCTCTCTGAAAATGTGAGAGCATCAGCCTTGAATATTTTGTAATACATAGACCTTAGAAAAAGGTTGCAAATATCATACACTTGAGGGAAAAATTTGTCCTCCCACATATCAAAACAATAAATATGCACTAGAGGGGAGTCCTTCTTCCAATTTCAACCTAGGGAGGAAAATGCAAGGGTTGCACAGAAAATGTCCATTACATACCTTGCCATCAAAAAATGCTAGTTTTCTATTTTCTACAGTCTTCTGATACTTTTTTATTTACTCATTGAGATTCACAGATAGAGTTTGTTCCCAATTGAAGGAATCACTTGTAAGTAGGATGTCGTGGGCTTATGGAACCCATTCGGCTTTAAAAAATAAACAATTTGCTGACCCATACGTGAACATGGCCGAAAGAAATGAATATGGTTCCCTAAACCAAGAAATAGGGTAAGAATTACTTGGTCGAGAAGTAAACAAAGATGTATTCTCCATCCAGGATTTCACTACCTCTTCATAATTGTAGCGGGAAATGGTTTCATCTAGAAACTTGCATCCCAAGAGATTCTTAGGAGGTCCATGTCCATAAGCCTTGGAAAAAGTTTCAGGGTTGAAGGAGGCCACAAAGGTACCAATATGGTCATTAAACATCCGTTCGTTAGGCTTAGCATGATCCAACACCCACTTAACCGTGTATTTTTATGGTATAAATGAAGGTCTTGAAGCAATAAGATGTATCTCTAAAATTCGAACCCTAGCATAGCTGGTCATGGGGAACTAACGAGAATTTGTCATTGTAAAAAATAGTGTAAATTCTTGAATAGTATAGATGTAAGGTTTGAGAGATGCGCCCATTGGTATCTGTTACGGAGAGAAATTCCTATGGCTTGGGGTACCACAACAGACAACTTGACTCCAGAAATCAATCCTTTCCTATATGCAAAAGAAACCAAATATCTAACACTAAAGGATCTCTATTTGTACCTTATTTCGTATGGTTGATGTAGATCCTCGTTGAGCTTTCCAACTCTGGCTTGTATTGATAAATTGCTATCTCAACACTCAGTAAACAAGACAAGCATGCTATATATAATTGTGTTATACCTAATATAGCATATATAATCAATAACATATAAGCATTTAAAAGTGTTATACCAAAATCTTATCACCATCATGTGATAAGACATTCGACATACCTACTTGCCCTGAATCCCAGCTTCTGGAGTGGAAACTAAATGGTTTTTCATCAATCTGTCATACGAATTCCCAGCACTGCACATGCCCCTTTATCTAGGAGCAGTACCCCTGCTCACACCGCCTTTCATCAGTTTTCCACAAGCAGTGCCACCACCCATTTCCCTTCGTGCATAGGTGGTTATTACCAAAACCGCTCTATCATAGAAGGAGAAGCGCAGTACCCTATGTAGAAAGGGAAAAAGAGAACTTTCTTGAGGCTTCTAGATGATAAGCCTCGTGTACTGCCTTATCCCTACTGTTGTGGGTTGGTTGAGCTCTAGCTCCATCATCCTAGGATCTCAGAGGCCACCTCACCCACTAATTTCTCAACTATCTCTATCCATTAAATCCCTATAAATATGAGTTCATATCCATGGTTGAGGAGAGAAAATTGAAGGTATTGTTATGCTATTGGATTGACTCTTGGCCCAAGATCATTTGGAGAGAGCATAGAGAGCTAGAGTCGAAGCTTTTGGGGATGAAGAGATGGTTTCATGGAGATGCTTGTCAACACTAAGGCTTGGTTGTAAAATTCTTCATATTTCTAAGGCAAGTTGATTTTTGTCCCACATATGATGTTGTTGTTGTGATTTCGCATATATATGTTGCTAGATTCCTTAATCACTAGCATAGATAAGTAGATCATATTTTGGTTGCTTTGATTCGTTTCATGTTGATATTTTTCGTAGGTACACAGGTGAACTATCAAAGCCTTGTATTCCAGATATATATAGCGTCTAGGGAGAGTCTCAACCTCTGTCCTCTATTTGTTCTGGATCTGAACCATTCAAACCAATGGAACACCTTGCTGTCCGCAGGAGGTGAAATATTCCAGCTAACAAATCTGGTGACTCCACTGGGGAATAGAGTATTCCGTTGTTCTGATCTTCCTCAATCTGCAACTCTTGTCTGAATCCAGGATCCTTTTTCTTCAACTCTTTTCAGTCAGATCTACTTTCTGATTTGTATTATTTGGGTTTGAAATTTCTAGATCTGTTTAGATCTGATTCTTTTCGGTCTTTTATGCTCTGTTACCACATTCAATTCGACATTTTTTTCCTTGATCTAGTCTTTTATGACTTGATCCATTGTTATTTTTTTTTTGTTTTGGCCATATATAGGGAACCATGCCCATGTTGTGTACGAGGAGTGGTGCCACCACCTGAACATAGTGAGCAGTAAGCAGTGCCACCACCTGTATCTAGTTTACAAGGAGCGATGTTGTCTCGGAATCGCTCTGTCAACACCTATGAAACGCGGTGCCAGGTAGGAATTAGTCTAAAACTATTTTTCCTCATTTTTCTTTGTAAAAAATTGGAATTTTGATTGCTTTCAGTTCTATTATCGGACTTGTGTTATTGAATCTGATGTGTGTGGCTTGCTGCTTTGATGGTTTAAGATTGATTTGAGTGGAATTTCAAAAGTTTATTTATTCTTTTTTATTGTTCATCTACTTCTTGCTTGTTGGTTGTGCTTAAAGAAGGATTTCTTGTGTCTTGAAAGTTAGGGTGCTCATTGAAGTCTCTTTTCATTGCATATATTGAAAGAAGAACACTAGATTAGCTTCTAGATTTCATTTCTTGTTCACATAGTAAACTTCTTTTTCTTTCCTTCAAAAAAGAAAAGTTTTTCTTGAGATTAGGACATCATATTTGAGCATTGGATTTGGGTTTTTTGATTGGCTTTACAAGCTTTCAGGACCTTTATGATCTTTCATCTCTCATGCATATAGGACTATCTCGATCAAAATAAAAAAAATGGTAGTTTTAAGTTATATTTTCTTATGTTTTTGAGAAATTTGAAAAGTTAGAGTGCATTGGCATATAGGTGTGCTTGGTGTTGTTCTTTTAGGAAAAGATATTCTCATCCTTCTCATTTGCTTTTGAAAAGAAGAATTTGGTTTGTAAAAGTGTTTGCTTGTCTTTGATTTGATGTTCATGACTGTTGATTTGAATGGTTTTTGGTTTTGAAACAAGAAGAAAAACACTCTCTTCCCTCCCGTAAGTAGGCATACTGAACGGTAAAGTGAACATTTGCATAAGCATATTGCATGGTTTTAATTTTCTGTCAAAACATCATGCATTCACCTAACTGTATAAGTTAAAATTAATGGTAGTTGTAGGTTAAAATTTATGTAGTAACTTGATAGGTTAGAGACATGTTTGGGCATCATAAAACATAGGAGCTGTCATTATTTGTTAGCATTAGATTCTGGGACTCATGCGGTTCTTCCACGTACCGTCGGTGTATCGAACAACCTTTCATGTACCCTTGAGGTATATAGAAAGGTACTTCACATACTTGATTGTATATCGGAAGGCCCCTTGTGTACAGTTATGCATTAGAGAGCACTACTACCGATTCGATATACCACGTACCTTGAGTACATCGGGAGACCCCACTAGGGTGCCTTATCTATCTGAGAAAAGCCCTTTAGCCATCTTGTTTGGAGCTATACACCGAAAACAACATTCAGGAAGATTACTACGCATGTACCCTCGAGGAATATTGCAAGTGGCACCTTCTTGAAAATCCTAGCGAGAGACCTGACTTTTGAACTCCTCCTGTCACTTTAAGTTTGCTTGTTTTGACCTACAGTTTGAGTAGGGAAGTATTTTGGTGTGTTTTTTTAGATTTCCAGACCCTAGGTTAGATAGGAACTGTACAAACTGGCTGAGTTAAGACATTCCATAAGAGTACAGGGCTTTCCCCCTTATTTTATTCATGTTTTAGGAGAAAATCCAATGGAAGCTATAGACAAAGGAGCTGCTACCACCTCCCAAGTGGGAGATAATGTGGTGGTGGAAAGTGGAGTACCATATTCTTCACACTTGCCTCCCCTGTTCCAACAACCTTCTTGGAGAAATTCATCGTTCCATTTTCCCTTGGAAGGTCATGTTGATGATGCAACCCATTTGGAATTTGGTCCTAATGCTCCTTTTTTGGGAGACAGCTATCAGACAGGACATTTCCTCATTTGGCACCTGTGTAAGTTCTCCTGATGATGAAGAAGAACGCAGGCAATACCATGCTGCTATTCTCCATGCACGAGAGATAGAAAAGTAGATTGATAACCTATTAGGCTCTACAATAGTACGTTCCTATTGGAGCAGGGCCCCGCAGCTACAGGAAACGCTGCTATATCGGGACAAGAAAGTCAAAGGAAACAGTACCTAAAGCGACCGAGAAGAGAGAGCTCAACCACTGCACTTAAGGCAGTGGTGAAGACAGGAGGGCTCAGCTACCCTCATAAAGGAAAAGGAGCAACGGGAAAAGGTATTGAAGACAAAGGACAGAAGGGGAGCGACCGAGGAAGTGGCGCCCATACCCACGATCAATGTCGGGAAGCGTGGAAGACTGGAGAGAGCTGCAGTGTGACCAATAAGCAGCAACCCACAGTACATATGTGCTGACTGTCACAGTTAGGGTTTTTGGGTTACTATTGGGATAGGCCCACAGTTTTGTATCAGGGTGAGACCTTCGGGCCACCTATTTAAGCATGTATTTTGTATTATAAAAGGTTAGATAGTGGAGAGAAAGATAGCTAGTTGTTTAGTCATCTGTATTGTAAGATATTGAGAAAGAGTCGAGCTCTGGTTCTGTTATTAAGTCTGTATTATCTTACTACAACCAGTAGCTGGCTCCTTGAGCATGAATGTAACAATGCATAGGGATTGAGAGAGAGAGAGAGAGAGAGAGAGAGAGGAAATATTATTGTTAGAAGAAAGCAGAATAGAAAGAGAAGAGATTTAAGAGAGAAGGGCTCCAGCTGAGAATGCGGAGTTTCCTAGAAGATCTCAAGCTACATAATAGGTTGTAGCAGAACTATGTGTACTCTCTCCAGACATAATATAAACACAAGTTCCTGTGGACGTAGCTTCCTCCCTGGAAGTGAACCATGTAAAATCCGTGTGTTGTACGACTGTTTCATGTGATTGTGTTTACTTATTTGCTATCTATTACCTGTTACATGAGCTTTGATTAACAGTTAATGAACGTATGTATGCTATCCTTCAGTTACCGTAACATAGAATTTTAAATGTGAGTTGGATGTGTTAAGTATTCTTCTTATGAGATTACCAGTGCTGATTCAGACCATAACAGTTACTATGTTAAGTGATTCCTGTATATTTAGTTCAGCAAGTTGAGTGCAATAGATGTTAAGCATAATAGATTGAAGAAGAGTAAGAGAAGTTGTTTAACACCCTTGCGAAGGTTAACTGAGCTATTATAAGAGAAGGAAAGCCGTTGGAACTTGAGAGTTGGAGAGTCCTAATGAGTCTTACTATAGAAGCTATCACAAAAAATAAAGGCGATATCACACTGTCAGAGGAGCCACGGTGTGGGATATCGTAGGTAAAGAGTCAAGTAGAAGAGAAAGTTTGCGCATCGTCCTATAAGCCGTGATGCGATAAGAGTCAATTTTACAGAAGTGCCAGCTGGGAGAGAGAAACAACGTATATAGAAAGACTCAAATGGTTAATTAGAGTTGTTAGAATAATCAACCCATAGTATTTACCCACTTAGACATTAATTCATTTATTTTTGTCTTATTTTCCTAGTCCATGAGTCCCACCATGTGCAAGTTGCTAATTGCCTATCCATAGAGGTCAAACTTGCCATCATTGATTCATGTAGCGCTTGGGAAAGCCTTAGGAATCAAATCTTATTTATTCCTGGCCTCCTAAGTGCCTATCTACTTTTTGTGCTTTATTCCCTGCTTTTTCAGTGTTTTAAGGCACATAGGAAAGCAAGACTAGGTGAGGTGAATCAGCTTTGTTGCCTCTTCCTCCTCCACTCTTTCCTCCATGCAAAAGTATGTATGAGCTGCCATTCCACCACTCATTAGCTTGCCCATGTGCCCTTGCCAATTCGTGAGCCTCATGACAGATTTGGGATCAACTTTTTACACCTATGGGGGATTTTCCTATTTTGGGTAAGCCTGCTTTATGCTAGCTTTGGATGCCTCTTTATGCATTCGACCTATTGATGTATTCTATATATTCAGAAACCTATGTTGTTACAGGGTTGGCTATTGTACACTGAGTTAATATAATTTTGTGTTACAGCTCCATATTCAGTCTCCATTGTTGACAATTTGCATGATCAATTGTAATTTGTTGTGAGTGAAATTAATCTATTGCTGGTCAGAATTTCTACATGGTATCAGAGCCATTGTAGGTTGTTACTCTCCTTCAAAAATTGTTTTGCAGGTTCGACATCAAGACTGGGAGCCTTCTACTGACAGCCGGGACAGATTTTCTAAAGCTATGGATTCACAGAAAACTATCTTGACTCCCTTCAACTATTTTGAATGGAAAGCAGAGATGGAGATATTGTTGAGAGCGAAAGGCCTCTACAGGGTGACTATGGAAATAGAAGTAGATCCCAATGCAGCTACAGAGAAGATCAAATGGCACAATCGGAGAGATGAGGCTTATGGCCTCTTATGTCTCAGTATTTCCCGAGACCTCCTTTTCCATCTCGATGGATTAACTTCACCGGATCAAGTATGGGAGAAGCTGTCTGATATTTTTGGAAAGACATATGAGATGAGGGGACATCAGATCGAAAATGAGCTGATTTCTCTGAGTCCCAACAGCTTTGAATCCCTGTAGATATATTTCTCCAAGTTCAAAGCACCAGTTTTGCAGCTGAAGCAGTGTGGTATCGAAAAGAAAGATGATCAGCTTGTATTGGCCATCCTCTCAAAGCTAGGACCTGATTACTCAGTCTTTGTTTTGACCTTCTATGCCACAAAACTCACAGATCGAACCTGGAAGATGCCTAGCCTTGCATATTTCATGGAATCTCTCACACAAGAACAAGACAAGCTGGTGATGATGGGCACCATCAAAACTTCCAAAGACCAAGCTCTGGTTGCTGGAGATTTGAGGGTGGATTCTAAAATAAAAAAGAAAGCTAAAAAGCCACCTAAGCAAAGAAGAGACAAGAAGCAGTCTCCGGAGGATCAACAAGGTCCCAAGAAAAATACCCAGAAGAAGAAAAACAAAGGTGATATGAACAAGTGCTCATACTGTTCGAAGGGCAATCACACTGAAAGCTCTTGTATGAAAAAGAAGATTGATATGCTGACCAATCTACTGGAGAAGAATGGCATCTCCCTTCCAGAAGGCTCAAAGAAGAGAGATGGAGGATCAAGTTCCGATGACAGAGAGAGAGTTCATGCTCTAGTTGCTGGCACATCAAGCTCACCCAGTTTTATCATAGATTCTGGAGCTTCAAGACACATGGTTTCGACTAAGGAGGCCTTCTCCTCACTGGATATGTCGAGAGTCATTGTACTGGGAGATGACTCTCTCACTGAAAGTAAAGGAAAAGGAAGGATAGAACTTGATCATGGTAACTTCAACAATGTGCTGTATGTCCCTGGTCTCGCCTCCAACCTTCTATCAGTGTACCAGATGACCCACACTGGATA
>LPNX011041723.1:169724-204593 GCA_001517045.1 Pseudotsuga menziesii | reverse complement strand
TCAGGAGTGAAGCTAGAGGAAGATGATTCTCCACCGATGGTAAACAACACTTTGTATAGACAGTTGATTGGATGTTTATTGTATTTGACACATACTCGATGTGATATTTGTTATGCACTCAGTGTTGCTTCTAGATTCATGGATCAGCCCCATGAGATCCATTGGAAAGCAGCCAAGAGGATCCTTAGCTTTGTTCAGGGAACAAGGACACATGGGATTTTCTATAAAGTCAATTCTGACCTTGAGTTAATTGGTTTTACTGACAGTGATTGGGTAGGTGATAGCACAGACAAGAAGTCCACTTCAGGTTATGTGTTCATGCTTGCAGAAGGGCCAATCAGCTGGTCAAGCAAGAAACAGAGTGCCATTGCACTCTCATCTCCAGAAGCTGAGTACAGAGGAGTTGTCAATGCAGCAACTCAGTGTTTATGGTTGTAGGGTTTACTTGGAGAGCGTGGTTTCGAAACTGAGTACTCAAATACCATCTACTGTGATAACTAGAGTACCATTCGAATTTGCAAAGATCCAGTTCAGAAGCAGAGAACCAGACACATTGAGATTCACATGCAATACATCAGAGAGCTTGTGCATGATGGCACCATTCACCTACTCTTCTGTTCATCTTCAGAACAAGTAGCTGATATCTTCACCAAAGAATTTTGTGAGAATACCTTCAGCAATCTCAAATCACTGCAGGGGATTGCTGATCATGCTGTCAAAGCATGAGTAGAGACAAGATTCTACAATTTTGTTTTACAGTCCATGTTTAAGGGAGGATTTTCCCAAGTTGGTTTTGCCTCTTTCCTTGGTTCATATGGACTTGCAGTATGTAAAAGGGTGACTAAGCCTTGTTGCTAGGCCCTATATTTTGATTTATTACTCATAAAGTTAGGCTTAAGGGGGGGTGTTAGAATAATCAACCCATAGTATTTACCCACTTAGACATTAATTCATTTATTTTTGTCTTATTTTCCTAGTCCATGAGTCCCACCATGTGCAAGTTGCTAATTGCCTATCCATAGAGGTAAAACTTGCCATCATTGACTCATGTAGCACTTGGGAAAGCCTTAGGAATCAAATCTACTTTATTCCTGGCCTCCTAGGCACCTATCTGCTTTTTCTGCTTTATTCCCTGCTTTTTCAGCGTTTTAAGGCACATAGGAAAGCAAGACTAGGTGAGGTGAATCAGCTTTGTTGCCTCTTCCTCCTCCACTCTTTCCTCCATGCAAAAGCATGTATGAGCTTCCATTCCACCACTCATTAGCTTGCCCATGCGCCCTTGCCAATTCGTGAGCCTCATGATAGATTTGGGATCAGCTTTTTACACCTATGGGGGATTTGCCTATTTTGGGTAAGCCTGCTTTATGCTAGCTTTGGATGCCTCTTTATGCATTCGACCTATTGATGTATTCTATATATTCAGAAACCTATGTTATTACAGTGTTGGCTATTGTACACTGAGTTAATATAATTTTGTGTTACAGCTCCATATTCAGTCTCCATTGTTGACAATTTGCATGATCAATTGTAATTTGTTGTGAGTGAAATCAATCTATTGCTGGTCAGAATTTCTACAAGAGTCAGGAGAATGTAAGATGCACCAGAACTTGGTTGAGGACACGTGAGTCTTCAGCCAACCCATCCAAGATCACTTCGGGTGAGACTTCAGGTCGTTCCGTGGTTTGTCACCGAAAGGGACAGTGAGCTAGGGGTTTTGTTGGTACATTATAGTAAAACCGGGTCTGCCCAGAGTAAACCAACAAATGGTTTTGTTGCCAAGACAAAGAATCTATGGACAAATAATTCATAGAACTCAGAGAAATATTTGCAAGGACTTCGCAGGAAGCCAAGGAGAAGCTGCAGCAAGAGAAGCCAGCTGTTAGTGGCTCAGGGATGAGCCACAAGTAAGTGTTAGGGGACTATTGGAGTAGGGCCCCACAGCTACAGGAAAAGCTGCTATATTGGGACAAGAAATTCAAAGGAAACAATACTTGAAGTGGCTGAGAAGAGAGAGCTCAACCACTGCACTTAAGGCAGCGGTGAAGACAGGAGGGCTCAACTACCCTCATAAAGGGAAAGGAGCAACGGGGCCGAGGTATTGAAGACAAAGGACAGAAGGGGAGCGACCGAGGAAGCGACGCCCATACCCACGATCAGTGCCGGGAAGCGTGGAAGACTGCAGAGAGCTGCAGTGTGACCAGTAAATGGCAGCCCACAGTACAGATGCGGTGACTGTCACAGTTAGGGTTTTTGGGTTACTATTGGGATAGGCCCATAGTTTTGTATCAGGGTGAGACATTCGGGCCACCTATTTAAGCATTTATTTTTTGTTGTAAAAGGTTAGATAGTGGAGAGAAAGATAGCTAGTTGTTTAGTCATCTGTATTGTAAGATATTGAGAAAGAGTCAAGCTCTAGTTCTGTTATTAAGTCTGTATTATCTTACTACAACCAGTAGCTGGCTCCTTGAGCATGAATGTAACAATCCATAGGGATTGAGAGAGAGAGAGAGAGAGAGAGAGAGAGAGAGGAAATATTGTAAGAAGAAAGTAGAATAGAAAGAGAAGAGATCTAAGAGAGAAGGGCTCCAGCTAAGAATGCGGAGTTTCCCAGAAGATCTCGAGCTGCATAATAGGTTGCAGCAGAACTATGTGTACTCTCTCCGGACATAATATAAACACAAGTTCCTATGGACATAGCTTGCTCCCCGGAAGTGAACCATGTAAAATCCGTGTGTTGTGCGACTATTTCATGTGATTATGTTTACTTATTTGCTATCTGTTACCTGTTACATGAGCTTTGATTAACAATTAATGAACGTATGTATGCTATCCTTCAGTTACCGTAACATAGAAGGTTAAATGCGAGTTGGATGTGTTAAGTATTATGCTTATGAGTTTATCAGTGCTTGATTCAGACCATAACAATTACTGTGTTAAGTGATTCCTGTATATTTAGTTCAGCAAGTTGAGCGCAATAGATGTTAAGCATAATAGAATGAAGAAGAGTAAGAGAAGTTGTTTAACACCCTTGCGAAGGTTAACTGAGATATTATAAGAGAAAGAAAGCCGTTGGACCTTAAGAGTTGGAGATTCCTATTGAGTCTTACTATAGAATCTATCGCAGCACAGAAAGGCGATATCACACTGTTGGAGGAGCCGCGGTGTGGGATATCGCAGGTAAAGAGTCAAGTAGAAGAGAAAGTTTGCGCATCATCCTAGAAGCTGCGATGCGATAAGAGTCAGTTTTACAGAAGAGCCGGCTAGGAGAGAGAAACAACATATATAGAAAGACTCAATTGGTTAAGTAGATTTAGGAGAATGTAGGATACTCAAGAACCTGGTTGAGGACACGTGAGTCTTCAGCCATCCCATCCAAGATCACTTCGGGTGAGACTTCAGGCCGTTCCGTGGTCTGTCGCTGAAAGGTCCTGTGATCTAGGGGTTTTTTTGGTACATTACAGTAAACCTGGGTCTGCCGACAGTAAATCAACAGTTCCACATCTCTTCCTGTGGGATATTCTTCACTAGCCGATTCTATGAGACCCATTCAACTGATTATAGATCGTCCATTAACAACCCACAACCCAGTTCAAATTTCCACCCCTCTCACCTCTCATGTTATGTCTGTTCCAAATCCTCCCAGGTCTTTTGCATCTAGAGCCCAACCTTCAATTCCTTTTATGTGAGTACCTTCTAATGCCGGGGGAAACCCCTGGCATGACCTACGTTATCTGATACCATAGTTGTACCTAGTCAAGGGTAGACCTCTAACATAGAAACATCTATATTTTTTGTCCCTCCCACCCACATTAATGTGGTAAATCCCCTATCTAGTTCAGGTCAGACCTTGGGAGCACAACCTGTTACCATTCAATCTTTTAGTGGTTATGGTTACCAAATACCTGTAGGTAATCATCCATCTAATCCTACAGGAATTCCATACCCTAGTAATACTTTTGCACCATGGGGGTAGCCCAACTGGTCTTACATGCTAGCCATGGGAGGGATACCTATACATACTGTGGGATGTGCGGGAGGACCACCTTATTGAGGTCCTCCCCCTGGGGGACCTCATGGTCCTGAAGGATATGGAAACTTTCCTCCTTATGGTCTTGGGGGTCCTAGTGGTCCTGGAGGACCTGGTGGCTTTCCTCCTTATGGATCTGGAGGGTCTGGTGGCCCTCCACCTAGTGGTTCCAGTGGCTGTGGAGGTTTACCACCTCTTGGAGGCTCTGGAGGGTCTAGTGGTCCACCTCCTGGTGGTCCCGATGGCTCTGGCGATCCTCCTCCTGGAGTCCCTGGTCTTCCTAGCGGTCCTAATTCCAGAAATCAACCCCCTGTGGGTGGATCCTCCAGTGGTTCTTCCTCACAGCAACCTGTTTATCAGTCTACCTATGGCCCTACTGGTAATTATATGCCATATAAATATTACCAATATGTGCAACCAAATAGACAGTTACCTTTCCTAGCAACTTTGGACTTGCCCGATTTGTCGAAGTTGATTAATGATACCATTCGACACAATCCCTTGTGGCCTCCCATTCTGGTAAAGTTACCATCGGATATCTCGAAATTCAATGGGAAGTAGGGTGAATATCCACGGAACCATGTTATGACTTTTCATTTGTGGTGTTCCTCGAACTCCCTCACGGATGATTCCATTCGGTTACGACTCTTTCAACGAACTTTGACTGGTACGGCTGCAAAGTGGTACATTCAACTCCCATAACATTCATTTGTGGATTTTGGCTCATTGGCAACCGTATTTCTTACGCACTTTCAGCTCCCTATCTGTTATGAAATGGGAACTGAACTTTTAACTTCTCTGCGAAAAAACAACTCCACCCACATTCTTTATCATATTCATGAGTGGAGAAGGCGGAGAAGGCTTATTAAGGCCCCCATTTCGGATCAGTTGTTAGCTGATTGGTTCACTAAGTCCTTGTTTCCTCCTATTTCCTGAGATGTGGCCATGGGTGGTGCTGTTACCGAAGAGCAGGCTATTAGTCAGGATCAGTACCTAGACTTGGTCTATTCCCAGTCGGGGACTCTTTATGATCTGATTCCTCAAGCTCCTTGCCCAAGCACTGATCCTACCAAGCCACCAACAGAAGTACCTATTGATGGGATTGTTGGTTCAATCCAATCCCCATTCATAGCGAAACCTACCAAGAAAATCCAAACCACTATTCCTTCAACTCCCAAGGTTTCTGCCGAGGTCAACTCTATTCAAAGTACTCAAACCTTGGGTAATAAAAAGAAAGGTAAAAATCGAAATAAGAAACCTGGAAACCAACAGGAGACCCCACGATCAACCAATAATGACAACGAAAAAGGGAAAAGGAAGGCTAAATATCCTTGTCTGTTATGCGGTGGCGACCATTTTTCAAAGGAGTGTCCCTGACAAGATGAAATCTCCCAGTTTCTGAAGTCTAATCTCGCACCTGTAGTACTTATAGATCCGTTTCCCTCTCAACAACAACTAGTAGACCACATGTCTAACATAGGTAACTCTAGTTCATTGGAGGAAATTTGTATGATTTCCTCAGATACCATCCATCTACAAACTCGAAGCCATAATTATGATAAACCCATAGATAAGAAATAAGTTCAATCTTCTTCAGGGAAAGCTTCCTCTACTAGTTATCTGGAATCCTCATCTATTGTTCCCTTGTCTATCGAGAAGCCTAATATTGACTTGATTTTGTGCCCACCAAAGAGTACTCTTCAAAAGGCTGTCTTTAATCCCAATGCCCGAGCTGCTCAATTATATAATGTAGTTGAATATCTTGCTCAGGAACCTTGTGCGATGTCTACCCTAGAAGTACTCAAAATTTGCCCCACACATCACAAGAACTTATTGACAGCTTTGGGGGCTTTAGACCTGGATAACACTAACTTGATTCACTTCAATGTTGAGAACTATAAACCCAGATTACCACATAAACTCGCTTTTCAGATCATTACAAAATTATTTGGAAAATAAATTATTTTGAACAGTACTAGATGAAGGAGCTTCGACCTCGGTGTTATCTCTGACTTGTTGGAAATCTCTTGGCTCTCCTGATCTTGTTACATCACCGACGACCCTTAAATCCTTTGATGGATGGGGTTTCCAACCCCATGGTCTCATATCAGCCATCACGGTCGAGCTGGGGGGCAAAACCGTTTCCATCTAAGTAGAAGTGGTGGATGCCCCTTTGGATTATAACCTCATTTTAGGAAGGAATGGGTTCTATGCCATGACTGATGTTACTTCAACAGTATTTCGAACGGTCCAATTCCTGCATATTGGGAGAATTGTTACCATTGATCAGCTTGATTTCTGTACACCGAATGTTACTACTTCCATGGCTAATAACATCCCCCATGTTAGGTTAGTCCCCTCCTCCTTACCAGTCGATTGGGGTAGGTATGCTGAAGGATTCATCCCTTATGGGGATTTTTCCGTCTACTCCTCCTAGCATGGATATCGTGACAGTACATATGATCACCTCATTTGATTTCGAGCCCAAGGGAAAAAATGTTGTTGAGTCCACCTCCTTGAGCCCGCACAAAGCTATGTATGACACCATTCAAACTTGTTTCGATGATCACACTGATGACCTTCATTTAGTGGCTTCGGATCCTTACCATTTACCATACTGGCTAGAACCTTCTCTTTCGATTCTAGATTATCTCTCCGATACTTTTCCTTCCAATGAGTCCATTATAGAGGTCATGAATACAGATGAGCCCATTTGGGAGGATCACCATCATAGATCCATGTTCCTCCCCAATACCACTTCGGGTAGCCATGATTTTGCATCCTTGTTTCCTACTGATATTTTCAACATTATGCAAAGTCCTATATTGTTGCAAGATACAGATTCTGAAGGAAACCTTTGCAACATTACTTAGATGAACCCAATTGACATATCAACCAAGCCTGATGTTATTGAGCGCATTCATGTTTGGCAGAACTGCTCCACAGATGAATCTGAAGCGTATAAGGCATGTTTTAAGGAATTTCGTGAAATTTTTTCCTGGTCCTATGAAGAGATGCCAGGGATCAACCCTTCCATTGTGGTCCATGAGATTAAAACTTATCCCATGGCTAAACCTCTTAGGAAGAAACTTAGGCAAGTCCATCCTAGGAAGGCCGCAACTATTAAAGCTGATATTGAGAAACTTCTGAAAGCTGGTTTTATTTATCCTGTACCTCTGACGGAATGGGTATAGAATGTTGTCCCTATCAATAAAAACCAGGGCACCATTAGAGTCTGCATTGACTTTAGGGATTTAAATAAATCTTGTCCCAAGGACAATTTTCCTACCCTGCATATCGATCAGATTATCGACAACTGTGCTGGAAGTGTCATATTTTCATTCATGGATGGCTTCTCTGGCTACAATCATATTGAGATATTACCCTCCGATCAGCATAAGATGACATTCATTTTCCCATGGGGAACCTTTGCATATAAGAAGTTACCTTTCAGCTTGAAAAATGTTGGAACCACGTACCATCGTGCGATGTCGTATGTGTTTCACGACGTTAAACATATTGTTGAACCATACCTTGATGACCTCCCTACTCATTCACAATGACGGGAGGACCATCCTGGTCATGTTAGAGACATATTCCTGAGATGTCATCATTATAATATACAACTCAATTTGCATAAATGTGTTTTTTGCATTGAGACGGGATTTTTGCTTAGCTTTTTGGTATCCAAAGATGGCATCCGGATCGATCCTTTGAATATTGCTGCTATCATTAATCTACCAGCCCCAACCAACATCCTTCAACTCCAAATTTTGCAGGGGAAGGCAAAATTTCTCCATTGTTTCATGTGCAATTTCGCTAAGAGAACACATGGTTATATGTGTCTCCTTAAGAAGAACACTCCATTCTTCTAGGATGACCAAGCCCAATGCGCCTTTGATAATCTTAAGCATGATGTAACTCATTCACCCATGATACACCCCCTGGATTATTCAAAGGACTTTCTCTTGTATATTGCTGCATCTGCTACTACCATCGCCATGGTTTTAGTGCAGGACAATCTCCACGGTCAGGAGCATGTGATTTATTACGCCAGTAAGAATCTTATTGATTCTAAAACCCATTATTCACATGTGGAGAAGCTAGCTTTGGCCACAGTCATTTTTGTGCAAAATTTTCGTCACTACATTTTGCTTTGCACTACCACCGTATTGGTAGACCAAAACCCGATGTACTACATTCTGACTCGTCAGGTACTCGGGGGCAAGTACTCCCGTTGGATTTTCATCCTTCAAGAGTTCTATCTCAAGTTTGCCAAGGCTACAACAAAGAAATCCTTGGTTTTTGCTGAGCTTATGTGTGACCTTCCCTATGCTACCATAGAATCTGAGCCCAACAATTCATTTCCAGATGAATTCCTATGCCTAATTAGCACTACTAATCCTTGGTATGGAGATTTGCTGATTTATCTCCACACCTAGCGTTTTTAGCCACATCTATATTGTGATGATCATCACCGCATATGTCACCACGTGAAGTACTATCTTATCTTAAATGATACCTTGTATAGACATGGGATTGATTCCATTCTCCGACGATGCCTCACTCATGAGGAGGCTGAACACGTGTTGAGTAATTGCCACTCTGGAGCATGTGGCGATCATTTATCTAGGATGGCTATAGCCTAGAAAATCCTTCGTACTGGCTATTCCTGTCCTTCTATCTTCAAATAATGTCATGAGGCTGTTAAGAAATTCCCACATGGCCAACATTTGTATCCCAAAAAGTGCACCCATCCTGCTCCACTTCACCTCGTCATTTTCGTTGACCCTTTTTCCAAATGGGGGATTGAATTCATGCATTGTAAGCCTACCTCAGCCAAGGGGCATGGTTACATCATTGTAGCCATGGATCATTTCACAAAATGGGATGAGGCCATGCCTACATATGCATAAGCTGGTAAGACTGTCGCTCTCTTCTTGTTCAATCATATCATAGCTAGATTTGGAGTTCCACAGTCCATTGTCACTGATCCCGAATCTCATTTCCGTAATCAAATGATGGAGGAATTGAGTGCCAAGCTAGGTTTTCACCATGAAAACTCTACGTCGTATTATCCACAAGCTAATGGTCAGGTAGAGGCCATTAACAAGGTTTTGAAAACTATGCTTCATTGGATGGTTGGAGATCATAAATCCAATTGGAATCTCATTACTTTTTTTTCTCTTTGGGCTTATCAAAATTTCGTGAAAATAGCTACTGGTTTCACGCCATTCTAGCTTGTCTATGGAATTGAAGGTGTCTTGTCGATCCAATGTCAGATCCCATCTTTACAACTTGTCATTGAACTTCTCCCAGACACTTCCGCAGAAGAAGCGAGATTTTTGTACTTAAATAACCTTGATGAGACTCATAGAGATGTTGTCTTGGATAATCAGGAACATAACAAATGAGTCAAGGCGCAGTATGATAAATTTGTCCAACCTCGTGTTTTCAAAGAGGGTGACCTAGTTTTGACTTATGACCAGAGATATGACAATCTAGGGAAGGGTAAGTTCGAGCCCATGTGGTATGGACCTTTTGTTATTTCTAAGGTGTTAGAGAAAGGAGCCTATGAGTTAGTTGACTATGATGGAATCCCTTTGGGGCATCCTCGCAATGGGTTGTACCTGAAAAGGTACTATGCCTAGGTTTTCTTGGATGGTATCTTGTATATATGTATATTGATTGACTTTCAGTGTGCTTTCAGTATTTTCAAGATGATTTTGAATTTTAGTGTCTGCATCTATTTATACCATGTTTTGGTCATGCAAATGGGTTTCTACAGCTTTGCTGATGGTTCTTTCCACCACACCTTGAATATAGCCTCGACTGCTTGGGTTCTCTATTCCCTAGCTGAAGATTTGGTCAGTTCAGGAGTGGTTTGTTTAGGTCCCGCTACTAATAACATCACCGAATATGAAGCAGTCATCGGTCTTCTGACTGAAGCTACCTCCCAGGATGTCCATGATCTAGTAGTTTTGATGGACTCTCAGCTCGTGGTTTGTCATTTAAACCATGTCTACACCATTAGGAACTCGGTGCTCCTCCGCCTCTTCCGGAGGGTACGTTTGTTAGAAAGATCATTTGGAACCATTACCTATAGGAATATCCCTAGGGAACATAATGTAGTTGCTGATTCATTAGCTAATTACATCCTAGATTGGCATGTTTCCCATTCATGGCATTAAATCAAACATGGTATGTTGTAAATAAACATTTAAAGACACATAGAACTCATAGAAATTGCATTTATCCATTTGAGACATATAAACACCGTGTAAAAGTCTGTATATATATATATATATATATATATATACGAAAAAGTTTTACAAAAATAGGTCTTGAGACCTCATCTGAAGCACATAGGATTTGAGGAAAAATAATCATACAAAAAATCCTGAAACTATCAGCTTTCAGTATACATGTCTCATCCACTAATGGTGCTTGTGATAGCACATCACTGCTCGAGCCACCCTACGTAGTTAATTGTTGAATCGGCCTGGTACTCCCACCGTAGATCTCTAATTTCTAGTCGAGAGGTCATCTATATTAGTATCTAGGATGTCCATATTCAACCTCTCTAGGTTCTCCTCCAACTCCCCGGTGATATCATCACCCTGTGGCACGAAGCGAGCTCTGGCTCGCCGGTCTAATGGAGATTCTCTTCTAGGCCTCACTGCTCCAACATCTGCATGAAGACAAATAGGCCTCATCACTTATCATAAAAAATATAAAACATAAAAAAATAAAAACATTTTCCATTGTTAGGGTTTCTTGATTCTTACCAATGTCACCCCACTGCCCTCCAAGTGGGATTGGTAGGTCAGGATCACCTATAAAATCAGTGCCTGCATAGGCATAGTCCTCAACCATGAGCATCTGATCTCGCAGCCATCTGAACAATGGATCACCAAAATTCACTCTGCCGCTACCCCCTCCTATGTGAGCCATGACCTAGACCCACCTTAGCATACAGGGGTCCCATGCTCTCAGACACCGAAAAGTCACCCGGGGCCTCATCTATGGGACCCACTCAAAGAAGAAGCAAGCTAAGATGGAACCAAAGTTGAACTGCTTCAAATCTCCCTGCTGACATTTAGTCAGTTGATCCTTGAAGATTGGAAGAAATGCTTATGCCCAGTTGAACACTATAGGTGCCATATCCTCTAGGGTGTACAACATATGTGCCCTGGAAGCCTGATGCACACCCTGGCTCCCTGCCACTCTCTGCACGGTGAACATGACAATCCGTAGAGACTTTTCTGTCACTATCCTGATGGGGATTTTCTTCCCCAATGTACCTGTACCTGGTACACAGTGCCGATCTATGATCTCTCTGGTGGTAATTTCCCCTCCACGAGAACCGGTCAGTGAGATGGGGGCACCCCGTCTTGATAGGCTAGTCAGGAAGTAGATATCCTCTACCTCCACTGTAAGTATGTGTGCCCCCATCTCAAAATATTGTTGTTCTAGAATCCACATTCTCAGTATGTGTTCCATTAATATCTCGTGGGACACCAAGCTTGGTGTCTGGAATAAATTTAAGATCCCACAGTCCCATAGTGTAGCAATGCAAACCGCATTCCTCTCAGCAATAGCATCCTCATTATCATGTGTTCTTTCCTTCCATATCACCATATTTTGGACACCTAGACCTACCAAAAACAACAATGGTATGCATTAATATCATCCTTGAGTCATTGCAAATCAAAAGAATGAATAAATTTTTCCCATATCATTTGTTTAACTTCTCCACGGCTGGCACCATCTGTGCCCCATTGGAGATAGGCAGTGGCACCGCCTACCTGCCATGTTCTTGGTGTGGTTCTCGGGTTTTACCGCGTATCCTGTAAGGGGTAGCCACATTGCCCACATATTGGATTTTAGGGCTTGACAAACAGGCCCAAAACTTCACCAAATTCCAAAATAGAAGCTATGAAATGAAATATAAGGGTCTTAGTTGTTACCTACAACTGACGAGACTGAAAACAAATGATGGAAACTCCTGGTATCAGCTATGGAAGATCTGGCTAGAAAATGCTCCAAGTGCTCTCTGCTAGAGGTAAATAGTGAAATGTTTTGATTTTTACTATTTACTTTCCTTATATAGACATTTTTTGGGTCGGACCTACTATATTTTTTATATTACATCATGTTCTGGTCAAAATCTATTTGTCATAATCCCTTAATGTTGATTTTGAATGCATTTAACACTTGTTTATGAGTTGTCTGCAGGTTGAATTTAGTAAGAAGCTTTGGAAAGTTTGTTTATGGTTTTTTCATACTTTCACAAAATGAAAAGGGTCATTGAGCATTTATTACGACACTTTGTCATGCTTGTTAAAATCTAGTATCAAAGTTCTGAGTCTAGTGCAATTTTCTTTCCAGGCTCGTAAAATACGACATTGTGTAAAGAAGCATCATGGAGTTCTCTTTTAACCTCTTTTTCAAGCTCCTTAAACAAAAAAAGTCATCGATTGTGTTTCTGATTCTTTCCAGGCTCGTAAAAAATCATGTTGCATAAAGGAACCTCATGGAGTTCTCTTTAAACCCTTTTCAGGCTCCCTAAATACAAAAAGATTGTCGAGCGATCTTGTCTTCTTCACGCTTGTTAAAGTATTTGAAGAGTCGTTCGTCCGACTATAGGTTATCTCTTTCTTAGTTCGGATTGGAATATTTACGAGAAAGGAACACTCCAGCCAATCATGACTGGAAGATTTCTCTAAGGTATGATTTTACACTTTTTCAGGCCTTGGAGACTAAATCATACGAAAAAGGACCCCCATGGAGTTTTCTTCTGTATTCGTTTAGACTCTCTAAACATGAACGATACTGAGTTTTATTTCAGTGGACGCATTAAATTAAACATTGAGAATGAAACCCTCCTCTCTCAGGTTCTTAAAACATATGAGACTGGACTTGTCTTCTGACAAGATATATCGAGTGTTTGTTACCCTCTTTGAACTCATAAAACTGAAAAGAGGCACTCATTGATCATGATGGGGAAAATGGGAAGGGAATCATTTTGTAAATAATGGTAGTTGTTTGTCATTACCTTTGAACATGGCACTTGTCTACACAACCATGTCAGTCAATTGGGTATTCATTTGATCTCCGTGATGATCCATTTTCATGAGTCATGTCAATCCTTTGAGTCTTTCAAAAGAATGCATTGTCCACTGTCGCATTGTGTATTTGTCCTGTCTAGTCATACTAGCAAGTCATTTTGTCATGCCACTTGATGTTCAAAGTGGATCTGAAGAAGTTTTACCTCTACAGTATACACAGTCTTTGTGTCAGTATCTTTGAGTTAGTCATATGGTTACTACATTCACATCATTACAGAACTATGTTCCAAGTTTCGTGTCTTCGATGTGGGACTCATCATGGCCCTCCTTTGACGAGACTATTCCCATCAACATCAGCTCATCATCCGTGAAATAATATTAGAAACAAGATTTAGTACCTTGAGATCTGTATGCCTTAATGACAGATTCTCTCGCTCTCGACATAGTTTTACATCATTGACCTTTGATCAATAGAATCGACTGGGTGTTTGACATCATGACATCTATTCGCACTCAATAGATTGTACTAGGGTATCTTGAGAATCATTGACATTAATGGTGATCTCCCTCGCACTTGTTAATGGTTCACATCATTGGCCGGTACTCAAGTGGTTTCTACCACGTTCGAATTCATATCATTGTAATCACATGGATAGAATTGTACTTTGTGGAAGATGAGACGAAGACCTTGGGCATTTGTTTAAAAGCGCTGATTGATTTTTCCCTAGGTGGCAATGGAGTTTTGTATATCTAGCATGGATCCAAATTTGTATGGTCATGGCTATGCTCAAATTTGCATCTGCATGACATAGATCTATGTTGTATGTCTAGTAGCTATGTCCAAGTTTGAGTCCTCTATCACATGGATCTACGCTGTATTCTAGTAGCCATGCTTGTTTATTCCACTCATGGATCTACCTTGTATTGGTATGTAGATATGAGTTTGGTTACTTTTGTCTATAATTCAACATACTGATGTACTACAGATGCCTACTTGACTCCATACTCCAATTAAGTCGGCATTTTCATCTCCTGGCAACGACTTGTTCTCAAAGCTCTTGTTTATTGTATCACTCTAAGAGTCATGCTTTGGGGGCCATCTTGTTATACCAAAATCCTATCACCATCATGTGATAAGACATTTGACATACCTACTTTCCCTGAATCCCAGATTCTGGAGTGGAAACTAAATGGTTTTTCATCAATCTGTCATACAAATTCCTAGCACCGTGCATGCCCCTTTATCCAGGAGCGGTACCCCTGCTCGCACCGTCTTTCATCAGTTGTCCACAAGCGGTGCCACCACCCATTTACCTTGGTCCATAGACAATTATTACCAAAACCACTTCGTCATAGAAGGAGAAGCATAGTATCCTGGGTAAAAAAGGAAAAAGAGAATTTTCTCGAGGGTTCTAGATGATAATCCTCGTGTACTTCCTTATCCCTACTATTGTGGGTCAGTTGAGCTCGAGATCCCTCATCCTAGGATCTTAGAGGCCACCTCACCCGCTAATTTCTCAACCATCTCTATCCATTAAAGCCCTATAAATATGAGCTTATAGGCATGGTTGAGGAGAGAACATTGAAGGTATTGTTATGCTGTTGGATTGATTCTTGGCCCAAGATCATTTGGAGAGAGCATACAGAGCTAGAGTCGGAGCTTTTGGGGATGAAGAGCTGGTTTCATGGAAATGCATGTCAACACTAAGGCTTGGTTGTAAACTTCTTCATATTTCTAATGCAAGTTGATTTCTGTCCTACATATGATATTGTTGTTGTGATTTCGCATATATATGTTGCTATATTCCTTAGTCACTAGCATAGATTAGTAGATCATATTCTGGTTTCTTTGATTCATTTCGTGTTGATATTTTTTGTAGGTACATAGGTGAACTATCAAAGCCTTGTATTCCAAATATCTACAGCATCTAGGGAGAGTCTTCAACCTTTGTCCTCTATTTGTTCTGGATTTGAACCATTCAGACCAGTGGAACAACTTGCTGTCCGTAGGAGGTGAAATATTCCAGCTAAGAAAAATCATCCATGGATCAAATACTAATTTAAATACACATTATTGGACAGGAAAAGATATTTCTATTGATATAAAATAGAGATTACAATAGTGACAACCTTTGTCGGCACATCTGCGAATCGGAGAAACTGAGTCCCCCACTTGGCCCTCCACTAATTCAATCCTCCATCTCTTGATAGCAAGCTCACAAGAAAAAGGCAAGCTTCAGAAGAAAACAAAGTGCTCCAAGGGACAAAGGGATGTAGACTCAAGTATAAGCTCCGGCAACAATGGACTATAGTTTTCTTTCTCTTCAATTCCTCCCCCTTCAATGTATCCAAAGGGTTCCTTATATAGCTCTTCAATGGGGTAATGGAAGGTCAAATCCGAGCAATCTCAAGGCATATGGAAGGCCAAGAGACAAGTGATTCAGATCCACATTAAGGAAACCTCCAAAATCATTTGGCCTTTTGCACACATCCTGATGTATGCAGTTTTAAGGGTCAAACTGGCATATATACGCGGGAAAGGGATTAAAAGTCATGTATGGAAATTATTGCATGTTTTTAGGGATGATCTTGGAAAAATCAAAGGTACAAAAATGGTCCATGGGGTCTAAAGAGTCTGCAGAGGGACGGGGAAGGCCATAAAAGTGTATTCACCATGTGTGGTAAAATCAGCTGTAACAGATGCCCCCTAATGTGTGCGGTCAGAGGGGTCATACGATGGCCGAAATACATTATAATTCAATCCTAGAAGTGGAGTGATGAAGAACCCTATGGAAGAACCAACCATCCAATCAGTAGAATACAATGATCAAACTCTGCACATAACTACAAGGAGATGTAGCAGTCCCGGATACATAAGAGTACAATGGAAATGAATAGGCATGATACAAAATATGACATGTGTGGTCATCGTGATGTACAATATAAATAGCTCAGAATATCCATGATGAAGATATACCAAGGATCATGATCTCCATGAAGGTTGAAGATATATAGTGGGTCAAGATCTCCATAATGGCTGGAAATATCTGACATATACTGGAATCAAGTCACGAGAGCTGAAATCTCATGAACACTAGCATGATCAAGGAGGTAGCATATGAGATGCCACCAATCTAGAAGGTCTTCTACACAAACTGCTACGAGTACATGTCCTACTATGTGAATAGAGGTGTCGAGTTCGAACATAGTAGTCCATTGTCTATTTATCGGTCATTGATGTATACCATTAATAGACATGAGATCACCCACTAATAATGAAAATGGGAATCAAGGTACTAGAGTGCAAACTAACAAGTGTGAATAAATGTGCTAAGGTCGAACACTTGAGAGAATCCATCGATCAGGCGACATTGATGTATTCCCAAAAGCTGTCAATGGCAAGAGAACCTGCCACTGATGATTGCAAGTCTCAAGGTAGTAAAAAATGACTCTAGATTCCTATCCTAGAATAAATGATTTGAATTCGATGTGATGAAATCCACTGGAAGGAGGGAATTAAGGCATCCCCCATAATCCAACACGAGGTACTCAACAAAGTTGTATAATGTGGAAGGACTCGATCATAATGTGCACGAACTAGTAACCGTACCAGGAATGGCCGACGTGCAAAGTCAAGATAACTGAGGAATGGCTGACTCAGGTTTCAAATTCCTTCAAACAAGAGCATAAAGACGAATGGTGAATGAATGTAGGTAGCATAGACTTGATATACAAAACTGGGACATCTCTGCGACATAGGAGGCATCGACAGAGGCTCCATAGGGACTGGAAACTTAACCAGTCAGTGGAGATAAACTCAAATAAATGAGTACAACTCCTAAAGTCAGACTATTAACCCAACCAATGGATGTGGTATATAGTGCTCTGTTCGAAGGCGACAGGACTTGACTGCTACCAAAGATAACATCTTTTTTTGTCCGGCTTTTTGGTTTTTTGATTTTTTTTTGGACTTTTTCAAATATTTTGAAAAGATTTAAAAAGAATAAACTCACTTTATAGTTACAGACTAGGAGGATGTGATTTTCAAGGGACAAACAAACTAGTTCCAAGCAGTGGAACATACCTATTCTCAATGCAAGGACATATGTGTAGGATAGTGACAATCGAGCGAAAGTCCCCTCCCGGTAAAAATCAGGAACCAAGCTGCAAAGAATATATAAAATGGCTTTGCATGGCTAGACATGTGACAATATTGGGCTATCTGGATGATACTCAAAGTTAGGTAAGCCGACATAAGGATAAATAATGCAGGAAAAGCTCATGATAATGCAAAAGATCAAGAGAATTATGAGGCTCTTGCAAAATTACATGGCGATGCTATACAATGGACTCCCACACCATAAAGGACAAATTGTCAGCACATGAACCAAATGCAAACAAGGAGCTAACTAGGGCATCCATGTAAGGTCAAACTCTACCATTCACATCATGTCACTTCTAAAATAGAAAGAAGGTTCTATGGCATGATATAATGGGTTCGTAGCTAAGGTTATAATAAAATGGTCATAAGGTCATGAAAAATGCAAATGGAGGTGAAATCTAAACTATATGCTAGTTTAAACATCATACCTGAAATCGACATGAATGGGTCAAAACAATGGTCGAAACGACGCTCAAAACGGTCTCCTACATCATTATATTAGTAAAAAGTGGTCCAAAAGGTTCAGAAACAATTCAAAACTATAGAATGGGGGTAAAAATTTTCAAAAATTTGAAATTTTTTCTTGAAATAGTAAAAAATTCAAAACATTATATAACATTTGAAATTTTTACCGAATTGAGCTCAGAACTTCAAACGCGAATTTCGGGAGTTTCGACTGGTGGAATCTGACACTGTTTTTTCTAGGTAACTTCCCATGCCCTGCTCTTTCATTTGAATGTAAATTTTTCAAATTTCCATGGTCAAAATTGATTTCTAGGCCAATCTAAGATATGCGCCTTGGCCCACACGGAAATCGAGGAATTTTCTGCGTATAGGGCTGGCTATACGCGGAAAAATGGCTCAAAGTCATGTACATACACAATTGTTTTGCAAACAGTCATGTATGCGGCCACATTTAAGTTTTTCTAAGACATTTAATGACCAAAAATTAAATTAAATGTGCAGGATGGTTCTAGAATGGAGGGAATGAGAGCACGGGGATGTAGAATAAGCAGTACGGGGCGATCTAATGGCTCAACAAGCTCTTCTTGCATGTAGGATCTACAAGTTTTGGTGTCTTGGTGGCTTAAGGGCCAAAGCAAGACTGCTGTAGATGCTAGTAGACTACTGGGATCCTAACTCAGAGTCTTTCCAGATCGACGGGATGTCCCTCACTATCGAGGTGGAAGACATATACTTCATTACAGGATTGTCCCGACGGGGGGAAGTGGTGAACCTATGTTCTCGTGGGCCCGGAGGTGGCCTCACCATAGATGAGTATATCATTGTATACTGTTATCCCGACACAAAGAAGGTTGGGAGTCATATCCCAACAAAGTCCATACAGGTACTGGTCCTGAAGGCCATACTACTGACACTCGGTAGGATAGCAGCGCTAGCCTCACTCCACCAGGCCTTGCACCCCTTGATGTTCTATACAGTGGAGTGCATGAGACCCATAGTTTACGATTGGAGTACTGCGTTGTTGAGTAACATGAAGTAACAACTCAGCGACTGCAAGATGGGAAGGGTACACAACTTCAATTTCAACAGTATACTGAGCATGTTCTTCTTTTAGTGTGTTCCGGGACTCAGCCCTAGAGTTGACATTCCTCTTCACGGGGTTCGAGATCTGGCCCAATGATGTTGGGTAGATGCGATGTGTAGACTGGGTGGAGGTAGGGTGTCCAACCGCTATCCAACTGACTTCTTTCCATGGTGGCGGTGACAGATAGTTGCCATCGATGATTACCCCTATGCGGGGATAGATTTCTAGGGAGATATTGACATGCCCCTACCACTAGGATCAGCATACGGTGACATTGGTAACGAATCCCAACCCTCTTTTTAAGTTTTTTGAATTATTAAATTTTGTTTTTGTTTTTGTTTTTTTTATATATAGACTCAAAAGACATGTTTTTGCATGACAACACATAGTGATATCCTATCATATGTATGTAGATGTAGGACCATGGCGGCCTGATGGTTTCCCTTGTCATAGACAGAGGGGAAGAGGAGATGACATCATTGGTGTGGATGCAGAGAGAACGCTCCAAAGAATCTATATAAACTTTGTGCGGCTGACACATAGGGTACCCATGGCGCAAGTCGAGGAATTTCCTGAGGCCATGCAGCGTCAGGTGGTGGGTGTCCCACGAGCATGGGTGCAGTTGTTTCGATGGCTAGCTAGAGCCGTGGTGACTTTCCACAATCAAAACCCCCCTCCTCCACCCGAGGATTAGATCCCTGGGGGTGATACATTTTTGTACTACCATGTATTTATATTTTGGTGGCTCGGAAGCCCCATTTTTGTACTATGACACTTATGTATTATCAAATTTTGGATGTTTAATGGAGAACATTTATGATGATCGATTTATTTATTTACATGTGTAAAAATGTATGTTTATGATGAGCTTATTTTCTATGAAACAAATGCCAATCTAACACATAGTTAGCATATGAGTCAGCAACTTGATTATAAATTATTGGAACATGTATGTATGTTATGTTGTCAAATTTTCATTCTAACAATCTCACACGTAAGAATCTTCATAATAATGTTGGATCCCTAACATGATACAAGCCATTAAACTATGACACTACTAACTACGAATCAAGACATACCTCAAGAGAGAGAACACCATGTGAAGTGGAATCTCGTAGAAGCTCGATAATGGCACTATATTCAACAACATTGTTTGAGCAGGGTCATAAACATATGCCTCCTGAAGACAATACCTGACCCGTAGGAGTATAAATCACCCAAGCAGCAGAGGCTGAGTGTTGAGTGTGGTAGCTAGCACCATCAGAGAATCATATGTAAACGGAAGAATCCATCGACATCTGTCATAAGAAATGAAAGCTAAACAACAAACCCGATCACCATAAGAAAAACCTAACTATGCAAAATAGTGTACAATAATATACAATAATCAGCCCTGGCTAAAGATCATGCATAGTACTTTTTAATATAGAGCCCATTTCTAGGCTCTGCTAAGGCTGTCCCTTCATAATCTACCAGCTCATATGCACCATTCTCTAACACACATTTGACAACGTAAGGACCATGCCACATGGAATTAAACTTTCCTTCCCCCAAGGGTTCTTTAGCTTGATCGCACAAAAGTACCAAATCTCCTTCACTAAACCTCCTTGGATGAATAAATTTATCATATTGGACCTTAACATGATGCTTATTCACTTCTAGAGCCACCAAGGCATCTCGGCGCTGCTCATCAAGCTGCTCTAAGTGGACCAAACGTTCCACCAATGGGAAAGTGTCTGGTAAGAGCTCTATGGCTAGCTTCAATGAAGGAATTTCGCATTCAACCAGCAAGACAAAATCCACTCCATGTACAATATGATATGGAGAAAAAACGGTGGCAGTCTTAACCGCGGCTCTATAATCCCACAAAGCATGATATAACATGATATGCCAATTGGTCTTGCTTTGTGCGATGGTTCGTTGGAGAATGGAATTAAGTGATTTGTTCACTGCTTCAACCAGTCCATTCACTTGAGGGTAATAACAAGAGGAATACTCCTGCTTATACCCTGACTTCGAGGCCAAATATTCCATCATCCAATTCTAAAAGTGCCTACCATGGTCAGTGACAAGCTCCTTTGGGATACCGAACTGAGTATGATCTGGTTGAATACGAAATGTGAGGTTGTCTCACCGTCGGATTTAACCATGGGCATAGCCTTAGCCCATTTCATGAAATATTCAACAACCATGATAATATGATGATGCCCCCCAGCTGAAGGTGAGCTAAAGCTGGGTTGCAATCCATGAAATCAAGCCCCCACTTAGTGAAGAGACTAGTGGTGATAATTGGATTTAATGAGGAAGGACATGAGCGCAAATTGCGTGCAAACACTTGGAAAGGGTGGCACTTCTTGTCCCCATTGACACAATCTTTAAATATCAACGGCCAGAAATAACCCACTCTCAAGATTTTTTGGGCTGTAGAAAGCCCAGATAAATGACCACCACATGCCCCTCTGTGGCAATCATTCAGTACAAGCTCAGCCTCCTCATGAGTTAAAGAATGATGTAAAATTGAATCTACCCCATGGCGGTACAATGTGTTATCCAATATAAGGTAGTTCTTGGATACGTGACGTAACCGTCGTCGTTCATCTCATGAAAGGTGAGTATGGACCTTCAATATTTGTAAATATATGATGATCTACCCATACCATGGATCCAAAGTTGAGATCAGGAAAATGTGCTCATTGATAAACGTATCTTCACAACTTCGTCCTCCTCCTTGCTTGGGAAATCCGATATAAGCTTCGCAAAAATAAACGATTTTTTTTATTTTTCCGAAAAAAAATCAAGATCGAATTCTTGCAAGATGGAAATCCACTTATTATACTTTCCCCTATCATCCTTCTAGTGAGGATGAACTGAAATGGATTGACATGGGATACCACCAAGGTCTGGTGGAGGATAATATAGTGTCTCAATCTTTGAACCGCATGAACAGTAGCTAAGGAAAGTTTCTCCACATGGGAATAATGGATCTCCGCATCTATAAGGTTTCAACTCAAATAATATATGACATGCTCCTGGAGATCCTCATCCTCTTGAACCAAAACCATACCAATTGTCTCCATGGACGCGACCACATAAAGTAAAAAGTCACGGCTATAGTCGGGTGAACTAATCACCAAGGCCGATGCTAAGGCTCGCTTAAGCGCATCAGAGGACTCCTGGGCTTGCTCATCCCAACAAAAGGTAGTGTCCTTCTTCAAAAGACGCATAAAGCCTCTAGTCAAATTGGCAAAGTTGACGACGAATATCCGCAAGAAATTTGCCATGCCTTGCAAACATTGAAGATGTCTAATGTTTCTCGGGGGAGACAATTGAAGTATTTCCTTAACCTTTAAGGGATCGACTCTTATACCCTCCTTGGAGACAATGAATCCTAACAAGAAACCAGACTTCACACAAAAGATGCACTTCTGAGTATTTAACCTAACCAAGTAGTGGCGGCATCTTTCGAACACTAATCTCAAATGGTAGGAATGATGCATTCTCATACAAGAATGAGCAGCAAGGTCATCCAAAAAGACTTCAATAATCTATTTGAGATCATGCAATATCAAGTCCACAGCCCGCTGAAATGTGGCTCTGACGTTTTTAAGGCCTAAAGGCATCTTGTGATATGCAAATGTACCCCAAGGACAAATAAATGCAGTCTTATGTTGGTCCTTGGGTTTGATATGTATCTGATTGTATCCAAAAAATCCATCCATAAAGGAAAATACCTCGCTTCCTGCACACTCATCCAAAATTTGATCAATAAATGGTGTGGGAAAATTATCCTTAGGACAGGCATGATTCAAGTCACGAAAATCAGTGCATATACGGATCACTCCCTGTTTCTTATCCACCAAAACAGGGTTTGAAACCCACTCCATCAAGGGAATGGGATAGATAAAACCGACATTCAACAGCTTTTCTATCTCAGCTTTAATCGTGGGTGCTTTTCTAGGATTCACCGCACGCAAGCGTTGTTGAATAGGATTAGCATTGGAATAAGTTTTAATTTCATGTTCAACAATGCGAGGGTTGATACCTGGAATCTCCTCATATGACCAAGCAAATACATCATGAAACTCTTTGAACAGCTCAATATACTCTTGAATCTCAGCATGGGAACATCCTGCCCCAATATAGACATTCTCAATCTTGCCAGGATCATGAGAGATATTGATAGGGATGGTAGGAGTTATATTCACCATGTTTCTATCAGCCATCGGACCAGGAGAGCTCAATGGAACCACGAGACTACCAATTCTCTCACTAAGAATCTCCCTAAAGTCTTCACACTCCAAATGGTCAAGCTCGGGAAGAAAATAAGATCTATGATGCAACTCTTCCCAAGGTGGCTCAACTCCAACATGGCCTCAATAATAGCTTCATCTGATGGAAAAAAAGTATCAAGGAAGTCATGTGTGTGAGAAGACTCAACTGCCTATGCAGGAAGCACATATGGGTCCTCCTCATCTGTCCATGAAGAGGAAGGACTAGGCTCTACAACGCATTCAAAATAGAGTAATAGAGTGAGTAATATAATAATAGAGTAATATTCTTCTCTACATGTTTTGATGTAATCTCAAACCAAACCATCCTACTAAATGTTTATAGTAAATAGTTTTGGAAATTGGATGGCTATATATATTGATAAGACTATCCTTGTGTTAATTTTATATAACTTAACCTCATATGCTCACAGTCGACCTATGAAAGGTGCAATTTTAACCTTTTTTTACTTTTAAGGACACTTGGTGTAAAATGAAAGCCATAAGAATAAACATGCAAGCTAGGAATGCATAGAAGTCAAATTGAACATGAATGACTAAGATTCCAAGTATCTTGGACAAATTCAAAAAAAATGATTGAAATTCTAAGTTTTGTAAAAAACAGTGTGTAAATATTCAAAATGGGGCTTAGGAAAATGCATGCCATAGTTTGGACAATTGTCATAAGTTGAAACTAACACCATGGGGTTGAATATAGATATATTTTTGACAAAAGCCTCTTTCAGTTTTTTAAAATTATGTTTCATTTGCCCAGAGTTAAATTGACAAAATGACAACTTTTGTGTTTTCAACCGAGTTTTACCCAGATCAGAGAAATTCCCGCCCAACCCTAAGTATTGGGTATTTTTGAGTGAGTTTAGTGAGTTTAGTCACTATCACTCTTTTAATTTCTTACAAATTCAAATATATATGCATACAATACACAAGTTAGGTTTTCAATTTTGATATTGTTAACTTTTTGGCATGTTATTTACACTTATTGAAAAGTTAAATTCAAAATTACCATTCACATTAAATGTATCAAAAACATATACATTGCCCAAAAATACACACACACACACATATAAATTTATGTATAAAAAAATGAAATGATTTTACATACACAACATATATAAATAATGTTATTCCATAGTTCTAGGCTGCTTGGGAGGTTTAGGCTGCAAGTCCTCCTTTTATAGAAAAGATAATTTTTTACATTCTAGTCTCTTGCCTTGTCTAGAAGCTTCTCGTTCTTTATAAGCTACAGCAGGTGCATGTTCTGATTTTCATTCTAATTCTTTCACTTTTTTTGCACATTTGTGCAAACTTTCTTTCAATCTATCTATATCTTGGATGTACTTCTTCAACAATTCCACATTCTTCTTATTTTTCTCTTCGTGTTCCTTTTCCTTTTGCTGAAGACGATCATTTGCATATTTCAACTCAGATTGAACTTGGGTCAATTTTTTCCTGAGCTTATCTATCTTTGTCTCCAACTCTTTTTCCCTCAATTTTGTATTATCTGGAGTATACACAATTGCTATTCGCTGAATTATGTTGTCCTTCTACAGAGTGGCAATTTGGGATTTCAAATATTCGATATCAAACTTACATCCCAAATGTTGTGATTCTCTATCCTCTAGTATTTTCAATCTGAGCTCTTTAATCTGTTCCTTCTCTGCTACCTTGTTTTTCAATGTTTCTTTTATGGTTGAGCACGCAGAGAGATTAGCTCCAGCATTCATTGCTGCAATAACATCCATCAAGGACATCTCTTGAATTCTTAAGAAGGCACGCTAGCTTTGTAACCCATTTTTTACTTTTTCACGAGCTTGTTTTGCATTAAAAGCTACATCCAGTGCCTTCTCTCTATTTTGCAGGGAACTCTCATACCTTATTAAATCCTATTGGTGTGCTGACATATCATAAATTTCACTAGAAATCAGGTGCTTAGTCTATCCCTTACCAATTTCATATTCTTTTAACTATTCAACTCCTCTAGTCTGTAGTTCTGCAGTAATCTTTTCAAGTTCAACTATTTTTGCTTTCAACTATTCATCTTTCTTAGCAATTATGTTTTTCATGTTTTCGTCTTTTTTTTTCCATTTATCTCAAGTTGATGTTTATTGTAGTCTTCATCAGGGTTGTTTTGAAACTCAACTTTCATTATTTCAATTATTCTATTTTTATGATTGACTTCAGTCGTAAGTCTTGATTCCTGGTCGATAACAGTCCGTAGAGGGGGAATGTCCGAAACCTCCGGTCGATATTTCAGCTCATCTTCCAGTCTCTTTATGGTTTGTTCATCTTTCTTCCGAAGAACCATATATTCTTCTTTGCATTTCTCATTTTCATTTCTAAATTCATCTTGATTTTTTTCTAGTTACTTATTCAAAGACTGAAGAACATAGTCCTTTCCTACTATTTTCCTTCTTGAACTGGCCACAATATTCACAAGGGATTCTCGTAATCTTGCCATTTCTTGTAAACAGGGAGAATTTTAAGGAGGCTTCAAAAAATGGAATTTGGCAACCTTTTTTTGGGAAAAAAGCATTGAAAAATTCCTCCTACCTTAAAGAGGTCTATAATTTTCAAATTTTTAATAGAATATTCCATAGTATCCACATGCTCTATTTATAACCTTGCAATTACCTGTAAATAGTGAAAATTTTAATGAGGCTTCAAAAAAAGGAATTTGGCAACGGTTTCTTTTTGAAAAACAGCATTGAAAAATAGCGCCTACCTTTAAGAGGTCGTGAATTTGCATCTGCTTAATCCTATAGATTTCTACGCTTTGTACTGTGGTAAAATACCAAAATTCAGCTTTTTCTTTGACATAATATAAACACAAGTTCCTATGGACGTAGCTTCCTCCCCGGAAGTGAACCATGTAAAATCCGTGTGTTGTGCGACTATTTCATGTGATTATGTTTACTTATTTGCTATCTGTTACCTATTACATGAGCTTTGATTAACAATTAATGAACGTATGTATGATATCCTCCAGTTACCGTAACATAGAAGGTTAAATGCGAGTTGGATGTGTTAAGTATTATGCTTATGAGTTTATCAGTGCTTGATTCAGACCATAACAATTACTGTGTTAAGTGATTCCTGTATATTTAGTTCAGCAAGTTGAGCGCAATAGATGTTAAGCATAATAGAATGAAGAAGAGTAAGAGAAGTTGTTTAACACCCTTGCAAAGGTTAACTGAGATATTATAAGAGAAAGAAAGCCGTTGGAACTTGAGAGTTGGAGATTCCTATTGAGTCTTACTATAGAAGCTATCGCAGCACAGAAAGGCGATATCACACTGTCGGAGGAGCCGCGGTGTGGGATATCGCAGGTAAAGAGTCAAGTAGAAGAGAAAGTTTGCACATCATCCTAGAAGCTGCGATGCGATAAGAGTCAGTTTTACAGAAGAGCCAGCTAGGAGAGAGAAACAACGTATATAGAAAGACTCAACTGGTTAAGTAGATTTAGGAGAATGTAGGATACTCCAGAACCTGGTTGAGGACACGTGAGTCTTCAGCCAACCCATCCAAGATCACTTCGGGTGAGACTTCAGGCCGTTCCGTGGTCTGTCGCTGAAAGGTCCAGTGATCTAGGGGTTTTTTTGGTACATTACAGTAAACCCGGGTGTGCCCACAGTAAACCAACAGTTCCACATCTCTTCCTGTGGGATATTGTTCACTAGCCGATTCTATGAGACCCATTCAACTGATTATAGATCGTCCATTAACAACCCACAACCCAGTTCAAATTTCCACCCCTCTCACCTCTCATGTTATGTCTGTTCCAAATCCTCCCAGGTCTTTTGCATCTAGAGCCCAACCTTCAATTCCTTTTTTGTGAGTACCTTCTAATGCCGGGGAAAACCCCCGGCATGACCTACGTTATCTGATACCATAGTTGTACCTAGTCAAGGGTAGACCTCTAACATAGAAACATCTATATTTTTTGTCCCTCCCACCCACATTAATGTGGTAAATCCCCTATCTAGTTCAGGTCAGCCCTTGGGAGCACAACCTGTTACCATTCAATCTTCTAGTGGTTATGGTTACCAAATACCTATAGGTAATCATCCATCTAATCCTACAGGAATTCCTTATACTGGAATTCCATACCCTAGTAATACTTTTGCACCATGGGGGTAGCCCAACTGGTCTTACATGCTAGCCATGGGAGGGATACCTATACATACTGTGGGATGTGCGGGAGGACCACCTTATTGAGGTCCTCCCCCTGGGGGACCTCATGGTCCTGAAGGATATGGAAACTTTCCTCCTTATGGTCTTGGGGGTCCTAGGGGTCCTGGGGGAGCTGGTGGCTTTCCTCCTTATGGCTCTGGAGGGTCTGGTGGCCCTCCACCTAGTGGTTCCAGTGGCTGTGGAGGTTTACCACCTCTTGGAGGATCTGGAGGGTCTAGTGGTCCACCTCCTGGTGGTCCCGATGGCTCTGGCGATCCTCCTCCTGGAGTCCCTGGTCTTCCTAGCGGTCCTAATTCTAGAAATCAACCCCCTGTGGGTGGATCCTCCAGTGGTTCTTCCTCACAACAACCTGTTTATCAGTCTACCTATGGCCCTACTGGTAATTATATGCCATATAAATATTACCAGTATGTGCAACCAAATAGACAGTTACCTTTCCTAGCAACTTTGGACTTTCCCGATTTGTCGAAGTTGATTAATGATACCATTCGACACAATCCCTTGTGGCCTCCCATTCTGGTAAAGTTACCATCGGATATCCCGAAATTCAATGGGAAGTAGGGTGAAGATCCACGGAACCATGTTATAACTTTTCATTTGTGGTGTTCCTCGAACTCCCTCATGGATGATTCCATTCGGTTATGACTCTTTCAGTGAACTTTGACTGGTACGGCTGTGAAGTGGTACATTGAACTCCCATAACATTCATTTGTGTATTTTGGCTCATTGGCAACCGTATTTCTTACGCACTTTCAGCTCCCTATCTGTTATGAAATGGGCACTGAACTTTTAACTTCTCTGCGACAAAACAACTCCACCCACATTTTTTATCATATTCATGAGTGGAGAAGGTGGAGAAGGCTTATTAAGGCCCCCATTTCGGATCAGTTGTTAGCTGATTGGTTCACTAAGTCCTTGTTGCCTCCTATTTCCTGAGATGTGGCCATGGGTGGTGCTATTACCGAAGAGCAGGCTATTAGTCAGGATCAGTAGCTAGACTTGGTCTATTCCCAGTCGGGGACTCTTTATGATCTGATTCCTCAAGCTCCTCACCCAAGCACTGATCCTACCAAGCCACCAGCAAAAGTACCTATTGATGGGATTGTTGGTTCAATCCAGTCCCCATTCACAGCGAAACCTACCAATAAAATCCAAACCACTACTCCTTCAACTCCCAAGGTTTCTGCCGAGGTCAACTCTATTCAAAGTACTCAAACCTTGGGTAATAAAAAGAAAGGTAAAAATCGAAATAAGAAACCTGGAAACCAACAGGAGACCCCACGATCAACCAATAATGACAACGAAAAAGGGAAAAGGAAGGCTAAATATACTTGTCTGTTATGCGGTGGTGACCATTTTTCAAAGGAGTGTCCCTGACAAGATGAAATCTCCTAGTTTCTGAAGTCTAATCTCGCACCTGTAGTACTTATAGATCCGTTTCCCTCTCAACAACAACTAGTAGACCACATGTCTAACATAGGTAACTCTAGTTCATTGGAGGAAATTCGTATGATTTCCTCAGATACCGTCCATCTGCAAACTCGAAGCCATAATTATGATAAACCCATAGATAAGAAATAAGTTCAATCTTCTTCAGGGAAAGCTTCCTCTACTAGTTATCTGGAATCCTCATCTATTGTTCCCTTGTCTATCGAGAAGCCTAATATTGACATGATTTTGTGCCCACCAAAGAGTACTCTTCAAAAGGTTGTCTTTAATCCCAATTCTCGAGCTGCTCAATTATATAATGTAGTTGAAGATCTTTCTCAGGCACCTTGTACGATGTCTACCCTAGAAGTATTCAAAATTTGCCCCACACATAACAAGAACTTATTGACAGCTTTGGGGGCTTTAGACCTGGATAACACTAACTTGATTCACGTCAATGTTGAGAACTATAAACCCAGATTACCACATAAACTCGCTTTTCAGATCATTACAAAATTATTGGGAAATAAATTATTTTGAACAGTACTAGATGAAGGAGCTTCGACCTCGGTGTTATCTCTGACTTGTTGGAAAGCTCTTGGCTCTCCTGAGCTTGTTACATCACCGACGACCCTTAAATCCTTTGATGGATGGGGTTTCCAACCGCATGGTCTCATATCAGCCATCACGGTCGAGCTGGGGGGCAAAACCGTTTCCATCTAAGTAGAAGTGGTGGATGCCCCTTTGGATTATAACCTCCTTTTAGGAAGGAATGGGTTCTATGCCATGACTGATGTTGCTTCAACAGTATTTCGAATGGTCCAATTCCCGCATATTGGGAGAATTGTTACCATTGATCAGCTTGATTTCTGTACACCGAATGTTACTACTTCCATCGCTAATAACATCCCCCATGTTAGGTTAGTCCCCTCCTCCTTACCAGTCGATTGGGGTAGGTATGCTGAAGGATTCATCCCTTATGGGGATTTTTCCGTCTACTCCTCCTAGCATGGATATAGTGACAGTACATATGATCACCTCATTTGATTTCGAGCCCAAGGGAAAAAATGTTGTTGAGTCCACCTCCTTGAGCTCTCACAAAGCTATGTATGACACCATTCAAACTTGTTTCGATGATCACACTGATGACCTTCATTTAGTGGCTTCGGATCCTTACCATTTACTGTACTGGCTAGAACCTTCTCTTTCGATTCTAGATTATCTCTCCGGTACTTTTCCTTCCAACGAGTCCATTATAGAGGTCATGAATACAGATGAGCCCATTTGGGAGGATCACCATCATAGATCCATGTTCCTCCCCAATACCACTTCGGGTAGCCATGATTTTGCATCCTTGTTTCCTACTAATATCGTCAACATTATGCAAAGTCCTATATTGTTGCAAGATACAGATTCTAAAGGAAACCCTGCAACATTACTTAGACGAACCCAATTGACATATCAACCAAGCCTGATGTTATTGAGCGCATTCATGTTTGGCAGAACTGCTCCACAGATGAATCTGAAGCGTATAAGGCATGTTTTAAGGAATTTCATGAAATTTTTTCCTGGTCCTATGAAGAGATGCCAGGGATCAACCCTTCCATTGTGGTCCATGAGATTAAAACTTATCCCATGGCTAAACCTCTTAGGAAGAAACTTAGGCAAGTCCATCCTAGGAAGGCCGCAACTATTAAAGCTGATATTGAGAAACTTCTGAAAGCTGGTTTTATTTATCCTGTACCTCTGACGGAATGGGTATAGAATGTTGTCCCTATCAATAAAAACCAGGGCACCATTAGAGTCTGCATTGACTTTAGGGATTTAAATAAATCTTGTCCCAAGGACAATTTTCCTACCCTGCATATCGATCAGATTATCGACAACTGTGCTGGAAGTGTCATTTTTTCATTCATGGATGGCTTCTCTGGCTACAATCATATTGAGATATTGCCCTCCGATCATCATAAGATGACATTCATTTTCCCATGGGGAACCTTTGCATATAAGAAGTTACCTTTCATCTTGAAAAATGTTGGAGCCACGTACCATCGTGCGATGTCGTATGTGTTTCACGACGTTAAACATATTGTTGAACCATACCTTGATGACCTCCCTGCTCATTCACAATGACGGGAGGACCATCCTGGTCATGTTAGAGACATATTCCTGAGATGTCATCATTATAATATACAACTCAATCTGCATAAATGTGTTTTTTGCATTGAGACGGGATTTTTTCTTAGCTTTTTGGTATCCAAAGATGGCATCCGGATCGATCCTTTGAATATTGCTGCTATCATTAATATACCAACCCCAACCAACATCCTTGAACTCCAAATTTTGCAGGGGAAGGCAAAATTTCTCCATTGTTTCATGTGCAATATCGCTAAGAGAACACATGGTTATATGTGTCTCCTTAAGAAGAACACTCCATTCTTCTAGGATGAATAAGCCCAATGCACCTTTGATAATCTTAAGCATGCTCTAACTCATCCACGCATGATACACCCCATGGATTATTCAAAGGAATTTCTCTTGTATATTGCTGCATCTGCTACTACCATCGCCATGGTTTTAGTACAGGACAATCTCCACGGTCAGGAGCATGTGATTTAGTACGCCAGTAAGAATCTTATTGATTCTAAAACCCGTTATTCACATGTGGAGAAGCTAGCTTTGGCCACAGTCATTGTTGTGCAAAATGTTCGTCACTACATTTTGCTTTGCACTACCACCGTATTGGTAGACCAAAACCCGATGTACTACATTCTGACTCATCAGGTACTCGGGGGCAAGTACTCCTGTTGGATTGTCATCCTTCAAGAGTTCTATCTCGAGTTTGCCAAGGCTACAACAAAGAAATCCTTGGTTTTTGCTGAGCTTATGTGTGACCTTCCTTGTGCTACCATAGAATCTGAGCCCAACAATTCATTTCCAGATGAATTCCTATGCCTAATTAGCACTACTAATCCTTGGTATGGATATTTGCTGATTTATCTCCAGACCTAGCGTTTTTAGCTGCATCTATATTGTGATGATCATCACCGCATATGTCACCACGTGAAGTACTATATTATCTTAAATGATACCTTGTATAGACATGGGATTGATTCCATTCTCCGACGATGCCTCACTCATGAGGAGGTTGAACACGTGTTGAGTAATTGCCACTCTGGAGCATGTGGCGATCATTTATCTGGGATGGCTATAGCCCAGAAAATCCTTCGCACTGGCTATTCCTGGCCTTCTATCTTCAAAGACTGTCATGAGGCTGTTAATAAATTCCCACATGGCCAACATTTGCATCCCAAAAAGTGCACCCATCATGCTCCACTTCACCTCGTCATTTTCGTTGACCCTTTTGCCAAATGGGGGATTGAATTCATGCATTGTAAGCCTACCTCAGCCAAGGGGCATGGTTACATCATTGTAGCCATGGATCATTTCAAAAAATGGGATGAGGCCATGCCTACATATGCATAAGCTGGTAATACTGTCACTCTCTTCTTGTTCAATCAAATCATAGCTAGATTTGGAGTTCCACAGTCCATTGTCACTGATCCCGAATCTCATTTCCGTAATCAAATGATGGAGGAATTGAGTGCCAAGCTAGGTTTTCACCATGAAAACTCTACGTCGTATTATCCACAAGCTAATGGTCAGGTAGAGGCCATTAACAAGGTTTTGAAAACTATGCTTCATCGGATGGTTGGAGATCATAAATCCAATTGGAATCTCATTACTTTTTTTTCTCTTTGGGCTTATCAGAATTTCGTGAAAATAGCTACTGGTTTCACGCCATTCTAGCTTGTCTATGGACTTGAAGCTGTCTTGTCGATCCAATGTCAGATCCCATCTTTACAACTTGTCATTGAACTTCTCCCAGACACTTCCGCAGAAGAAGCGAGATTTTTGTACTTAAATAACCTTGATGAGACTCATAGAGATGTTGTCTTGGATAATCAGGAACATAAGAAATGAGTCAAGGCGCAGTATGATAAATTTGTCCAACCTCGTGTTTTCAAAGAGGGTGACCTAGTTTTGACTTATGACCAGAGATATGACAAGCTAGGGAAGGGTAAGTTCGAGCCCATGTGGTATGGACCTTTTGTTATTTCTAAGGTGTTAGAGAAAGGAGCCTATGAGTTAGTTGACTATGATGGAATCCCTTTGGGGCATCCTCGCAATGGGTTGTACATGAAAAGGTACTATGCCTAGGTTTTCTTGGATGGTATCTTGTATATATGTATATTGATTGACTTTCAGTGTGCTTTCAGTATTTTCAAGATGATTTTGAGTTTTAGTGTCTGCATCTATTTATACCATGTTTTGGTCATGCAAATGGGTTTCTACAGCTTTGCTGATGGTGCTTTCCACCACACCTTGAATATAGCCTCGACTGCTTGGGTTCTCTATTCCCTAGCTGAAGATTTGGTTAGTTCAGGAGTGGTTTGTTTAGGTCTCGCTACTAATAACATCATCAAATATGAACCAGTCATCGGTCTTCTGACTGAAGCTACCTCCCAGGATGTCCATGATCTAGTAGTTTTGATGGACTCTCAGCTCGTGGTTTGTCATTTAAACCATGTCTACACCATTAGGAACTCGGTGCTCCTCCGCCTCTTCCGGAGGGTACGTTTGTTAGAAAGATCATTTGGAACCATTACCTATAGGCATATCCCTAGGGAACATAATGTAGTTGCTGATTCATTAGCTAATTACATCCTAGATTGGCATGTTTCCCATTCATGGCGTTAAATCAAACATGGTATGTTGTAAATAAACATTTAAAGACACATAGAACTCATAGAAATTGCATTTATCCATTTGAGACATATAAACACCGTGTAAAAGTCTGTATATATATATATATATATATATATATACGAAAAAGTTTTACAAAAATAGGTCTTGAGACCTCATCTGAAGCACATAGGATTTGAGGAAAAATAATCATACAAAAAATCCTGAAACTATCAGCTTTCAGTATACATGTCTCATCCACTAATGGTGCTTGTGATAGCACATCACTGCTCGAGCCACCCTACGTAGTTAATTGTTGAATCGGCCTGGTACTCCCACCGTAGATCTCTAATTTCTAGTCGAGAGGTCATCTATATTAGTATCTAGGATGTCCATATTCAACCTCTCTAGGTTCTCCTCCAACTCCCCAGTGATATCATCACCCTGTGGCACGAAGCGAGCTCTGGCTCGCCGGTCTAATGGAGATTCTCTTCTAGGCCTCGCTGCTCCAACATCTGCATGAAGACAAATAGGCCTCATCACTTATCATAAAAAATATAAAACATAAAAAAATAAAAACATTTTCCATTGTTAGGGTTTCTTGCTTCTTACCAATGTCACCCCACTGCCCTCCAAGTGGGATTGGTAGGTCAGGATCACCTATAAAATCAGTGCCTGCATAGGCATAGTCCTCAACCATGAGCATCTGATCTCACAGCCATCTGAACAATGGATCACCAAAATTCACTCTGCCCCTACCCACTCCTATGTGAGCCATGACCTAGACCCACCTTAGAATACAGGGGTCCCATGCTCTCAGACACCGAAAAGTCACCCAGGGCCTCATCTGTGGGACCCACTCAAAAAAGAAGCAAGATAAGATGGAACCAAAGTTGAACTGCTTCAAATATCCCTGTTGACATTTAGTCAGTTGATCCTTGAAGATTGGAAGAAATGCTTCCACCCAGTTGAACACTGTAGGTGACATATCCTCTAGGGCGTACAACATATGTGCCCTGGAATCCTGATGCACACCCTGGCTCCCTTCCACTCTCTGCATGGTGAACATGACAATCCGTAGAGACTTTTCTGTCACTACCCTGATGGGGATTTTCTTCCCCAATGTACCTGTACCTGGTACACAGTGCCGATCTATGATCTCTCTGGTGGTAATTTCCCCGCCACGAGAACCGGTCAGTGAGATGGGGGCACCCCGTCTTGATAGGCTAGTCAAGAAGTAGATATCCTCTACCTCCACTGTAAGTATGTGTGCCCCCATCTCAAAATATTGTTGTTCTAGAATCCACATTCTCAGTATGTGTTCCAGTAATATCTCGTGGGACACCATGCTTGGTGTCTGGAAGAAATTTAAGATCCCACAGTCCCAGAGTGTAGCAATGCAAAAC